>CALNHX010013473.1:0-16415 GCA_940337035.1 Agriotes lineatus
GAATGAGTTAAAAATAGGGGAGAAGAATATAAGAGATTATTAATGAAGAAGTAGGACAAGCACAAAAATACATTTACAGGTTGCAGGTTGATGAATCAAAAAGTTTTAATAGCAAATCTTATCCTATTCCTTTTGCATTAAGAGGACAAGTTAAGAATCAAATACAGAAAATGGTAAAGATGGAGTATTAGAATCTTCAAAAAGTAATTTTATCAATCCTTTAGTAGTTGTTAAGAAACGTGATGGTTCACTTCGTTTATGTTTACATGCATGCAGAATTAATATGATTATTGTAAAGGTTGTTGTTTGTTTAACAAGTTAAAATGTTACTATGAAAATAAAAATAGTGTTTAATTGTTATGAAGTTGTGTTAAATGATATAATAAATGGTTATTGACCGTCTTATTAAAAGAGAAATTAAGAAAAAATTAAAATAAATGGTGTTTATTTTGAATGTTTTTATTAATTGAGGAATATGTTATAATACGTAAAAATCAGGTTTTTGAAAAAAAAATTAAAGAACATAAATTTGAGAGATTAATACAATCAACTTAGAAAAATTTAAAAAAAGATTGTTAGTTTATTTGAAAATAACTAATGGAAGTTTAATTTGAGACAATTTACAATTTATTTTGAAAAGTAATAGCAATTGAGTATTCTATAATGGTGTGGAAATTTAATAAGAAAATATAAGTTAATTATATGTGACAAATATGCTTTCTATTAGAAATTAGAATATAGTAGGTAGAAATCATATTATTTAATTTTAAAGAGTGTATGAATAATTGTAACTAGCATAAAAGGTGATTTTGTTTGGGATTATTGTAAAATAAAAACTTGAAAAATGTAGACGTATTTTGAAAATATTTTTCGAATTTAATAAAAATTTAATGAAAATTTTGCCTTAATTTGTATTGATTATCCTTCATCTAATAGACGTGTCTGTCTGGGACGCAGTTTTGTCTGTCTGGGACGCCAATTTGTCTGTCCGGGACGCTGTTTCAGCAGCCAAACCGTAAGAGATAGAGAAAAAAGTTATTAAAGTTATATGTTTGAAATGGTTATGTTAGGTCAGAAACCGAATTTCAGTCACGTGACACTTCCAGTTTTCGAGAAATCACAAAAAAGGCCGTTCTTCAAATAGAACGCGTATTAAATAAAAACTGTTTCAGTAGCCAAACGGAGCTGCGACCCTCTGCGCCTTAAAACGTCAATCGGTTAGGCAACCACTTTGACAGCTTCCAGAATGTTCCGATGCCCTCTGCGCCTTCAAACCTCGATCGGTTAGGCAACCACTTTGACACCTTCCAGGTGTGCGTACAGTTTTTATTTAATACGCGCTCTATTTGAAAAACGGTCTTGTTTGTTTTTTTTAAATGAGACATTTGTCTAACTGGACTGCTAGTTTGGTATAATACAATAGACAAGGCTTAACAAATCTACGAGGTGAAAATAAGGTTGAAATATTAATATGAATTATTGCAAGTATACAGTCATTGAAGAGAGTATGGAATATGGTTTAACTAGATACAAGTAAGAAGAAAATAATAATATTTAAATGGAAATGGATTATTTAATAACTATAAAGAATAATAAGTACATTAATTACTGGATTTGGTGATTGTTGGGAGGACGTGTTGATCATTTTGACGGGAGTTGCTGGTGGAGCTGCTTGATTTGGACGGTTCGATTTGGTTGCTGACTACAGAGTAGGAGCTGGGGAAAATAGAAGATTAGCTTGGGACCATTAGTAAGATTGAACTTGCCAGGAAGTTGTTGTGTTGACAGTAGCGTAGGTGCAAGGAACAGGACCATTTCTGCAAGCTGGCAGGGTTTTGACAGTTTGGAGTTTGTTTGACGGTTGGCAGAGCATCGTGGCTGGTCTGTCGAGAAACTGAGCTGTGAACGTCAGGAACAGTGGTGTTTGAGCTGACTAGCAGTGAAAGTACGAGGAGTTCAGGTTGGTCTTAATTAGTCCTATAGAAGCATATTGAATAAAAGACAATTAAAAGAGTGAAATACATTTAATAAAGTACTTACCTTAGTGAATTGAGTCAATTACATGTGAGTAGAAAGAATATTTGTCATTTTTGGTTTGATTATTGTTGGATCAGTGTTTGAAGTTAAGCTGACAGTTAAGTGTCAGTCCATAATAAAAAGTCATTATAAAATTAAAATTTCAAATAACAGACTACTAGATTGACGAACCACCCTTGAAGAGTCTCAATGCAATACATTTAATAAAAAGAATAGAATTGAAAATTCAAATTAAATAAATCTAGTTGAAAGAAAATAGTAGAGCTAATATCGCGTAATTAAATAGACGTCTCAATGTATTAGCCAATACAGTATGTATTGTTACCGCTGTATGTGCAGTAGACTATTTTTGTAATTTTCTGCGCAGAAGTGGCATCCAAATGGGTTTTATTTCTGCCCTAGCCTGGCTAATTAGTTCTTCTACCAGCGCATGTATTGAGGTGGACCTAACTGGTTTGGTTAATATTTAATTAATTATTTTTTATCTAGGTTAAAGTAAAAGCAAATCCAAATACACAATTCACTGTTTAAATTTTAATACTGCGCTCGAACTTTGCCTGTCAGTAGATTACTAGGCTGGTTAAAATAAAATGTACTTATTTACTGCACAAAATAGATCGTTGTATGCCCCTCTTTATATTTATTTAACTGCAATTATTTAAAAACGCTAGCTCTCGGTAACATAAGCTCTTGTTCAGGGTGGGTTCCTAAATCGACTGTAATTTAAATTGATCTGAATTGTACATACTATTTCAAGCCAATAGTTGAAATACGCGTTAGTTCAATTTCTCATATCACAAAATGGTTGTCTCGCGCAAACAGCGATCCTATAAAAGTTTAAATATTCGTGAAAATATGAGAATTCGCAAGGCAAATATTCAAATTATTCGCGCTTGGCTACAAATATCAACTTTTTGTTTTAGCAGTGACATATTTCGTGACGTAGGACAGACGCCGTCTAATTGCTATTGTTTCTGGTCGCTTCCTGTAGCAGCCCGAACTTCCGCTAAACCACGGATTTTGATGACGCTTTACTGGAAAAGCGATGCAAATGGGGTCCTTGAAAATATGCTGCCCATCTTCGGGAAGGTTTGATCTTGTATGCAACTCGTTTTCCGGACGCTGACACTTATTTTTAGGCTAATTTCGTACCTTAGAAAATTTGTTCGAACTGTACCGATGCACTCTGGAGATGACGCCGTTCAATTTTCTCAGCTATAACTGCTCCTCCCGCTGCCAAATTTGGTGGAGACGTTCTTGCAGATTCTTGGTATGCCCTGGACTGCTAATATCTTGGCTTCGATACTGATTGTGGCCGTAGTCGAAGATGGAAAAATTTTGCTAATCGGCACCGATATCCTCGTAGACGAGGTTGTCGAATTCTTACAATTTTCATTGCGGGATATTATGAAAATACCCCTACATATACTCTGACACTTGGAAAATAAAATGGTACACTTTTTGTAACTGGTAAAAACGTTTATTATAAAAATTCTGTATTAAAAGTGGAGCACAAATTTTAACAAACTGCCAAGTAATTTTTATTCAATTGTTCTCCCCATTATTAAACAATATCGCATCTAGTTGCTAAGTAACAATATTAACTATAGTAAGGTTTGATAAACAATGGTACAAAATGGAAGAAAATTTGATTACTTAATTAATATTTACAAATTCCTTAAATTTTAAAATATTGTATTTTTCTTATAATTAATAATGTCTTATAGAGTTACACTCACGAACGTTTTATTATTTTAGTTTTAACCACTGCTCTGCTTTGTAATTTTAAATGCACTGATTTATTAGAGTTTACCACTTCTCATTTGCTTCCTTCCTGCCCTGTTGCCTGCTTCTTTAATTGATCTTTGCAATGTCCTGTTATTAGATTCTTGCTTACTTTACCTTTTTGGTTTCTCACAATTTTCACTTTGCTTGGCTTTATTGAAAACTATGCTCCTATTACAATGCACATAGCAAACGTTTTTGTGTCTATTAATTTCTTTCGGTTCGGTTTTTCATTATGCACAAACCTATTATTTTTATTTATTTAAAAGTCAATTTCGACCCCTGTGAAAGTAAGCTTTGCCTTATTCCTTATTCAACTACTTTACTATTTCTCGCATCTCATTGTCAATGCATTTAATATTTTAATTTTAGTTTAACATTGCAGTTACATAAAACACCCCAACTCTGTGCTTATTTAATCGGTGAATTATGTTGCACTGCTAGCAGAGCCAAGTCGTGGACTTAATACCATTACAGTATGTAGCTTCTTTCAGCTTTCTACGAAATCTGTTTTCTTCTTTAACTACAACTGATGCGTTTCCACCTTTCTAATATTTTTGCGATGTTCCGATAATCTCACTCGTAGGGTTGTTTTGTTTTCCCCATGTATTTATTGTCTTCCACACTTGCACGGTACGCTGTAGAGACAGTTCTTTGAACTCTGATCTTCGTTCTGATGCTTGGTATGCGTCATCATGTCTCTCAGAGTTGTTTTGGACGTGAAGGCAGTTTTTATGTTGAATTTGTTTCCGATTCTTCTCAGTTTGTCAGAAACTTCTCGGATGTATGGTATTACGGCCGTACTTGTCGGTTCAGTTTTCTCATCTTCTGCAGGTGTTGTATTTTTGTCCATCTCTTTCAGAGTTTGGTTTAGAGTTCTGTTTGGGTAGCCATTAGCTTGCAGCATTTCTGCGATTATCTCAATTTCCCGTTTAAGGTCTTCTTACTCCCAGCATATGGTTTTTGCTCGGCTATATAAGCATCTCGCGACGCCACGGTTCACCCTATTGTGGTGGTTAGAATCGTAGTGTAGGTATCTCCCCGTATGGGTTGGTTTTCGATATACCTTTGTTTGTACCGTGTCACCATTCTTCTGGACTAGTACGTCTAGGAATGAGAGTTTGTCTCTAATTTTATTTCTACTGTGAACTTTTTTGATCGGGTTTGATTATTGAGATGTTGCAGGAAGCCGTCCAGTATCTCTCTTCCATGGGGCCATATTACGAACGTATCATCTAGGTATCGCAGCGATAGACTAGACTTGTTTTCATATTGAGATGTAGCTCGTTCTTCAAAGTCTTCCATGTAGATGTTACTGACTACTGGAGATAGTGGAGATCCCATGGCTACTCCGAACTTTTGTTGGTAGAACTGCTCGTCTGCTTGGAAGAATGTGGTCTTAATGCAGATTGTTAACAGATCCATTATTGTGTCTACCTGTAAATCTGTGCGTTCGGCAAGTGTGTCATCCAATTCCAACCTGTTTCTGATGATTGCTAGTGCGTCATTTGTTGGCACATTTTTGGAGAGGCTTACTATATCACAGCTCACCATGATGTAATTTGGAGCTATGTGAGTTTGTTTGATCTAGTCTACAAAGTGTTCAGTATTTTTTACGGCGTAGATTGTTTTGGCCGTTAGTGGGGATATTATTGTTAACAGGAACTTTGGTAGAGGATGGCATGGTGAATTTATTGAGTTAACTATCGGTCTTAGGGGTATTCTCTTTTTGTGTATTTTGTGTAGACCGTATAGGTGAGGCGGTTTTCTGTAATGTGGAGTAAAATATTAAAAAAGGGAATACAGCATAACATCACAAATGTAATAGAAAAACTTAATACGGGCAATACGACAAGAATACAGGCAGACAATGAGGTCACAGAAAAACTACAGATAAAGAAAGGAATTAAATAGGGATATAGTCTTAGTCCATTACTTTTTAACATCATGATGCACGAGATAATACAAAATGGGACAACTACCGGCACACGATACAAAATGAACGAAAACGACAAAAAATGCTACATAAGTTTAAAGTAAGTTTAACATGGAAATAAACGTTTACAAAACCAAAGCTCTTGTTGTAGCTAAACAACCAAAGCGATGTAAACTAACGGTAAATGACTAAATTATAGTACAAGTTATGAAGTTCACATATCTGAGAATTGAGATCTCTAGCTACGGTGACTTATATGTAGAATTTCTAAAACAAACCACTAAAGCGGTAGCGATTTCAGAATGTTTGAGGGAAGTGGTTTGGCGAAACAAAAATATCAAAATAAAAGGAAAGCAAGAATATACGAGACGAGTATACGACCTCTAATGACATACGCAATTGAAACCAAAGCCGACACGAGAAGAACCAAGCAGTGTTTGTGAACTAATGAAATTTGGATTAGGTAAAACCGAAGATTTTTTTAAACATTTTATTTGCATATTTACAATCTACTCAGAAAATACAAGTGAGTATTTAGTAAATGTTATCTTAAATATATATCGAGAGATCCAAAAAAACTGTTCCTCAGCGGGCTGTGGAAATTCAACGTATGAATAATATGTTGGTGACACTGTACGTCAATGTCAAATTCGAAGTTATCAGGTTAGGTTGTCCGTCAGTTATGACATAGAATGACGCAAAACCTAACCTGCTAACCTCGAATTTGACATAAGCTTACAGTGCCACCAACATATTAGTCATTGATGATCTGGAACAATACTCTCGTCGTAACAGTATTAGAATTTTAGGTATAAAAGAAACCAGGGACGAGCGGAATGTAGAAGAAAAGGTCTTGAATTTATTTAACGATACCATGGGTCTGGAGGTTGCTGATAAAGATATCGACCGTTGCCATCGTGTCGGTGCTGTAAATATTGGGAAAAATAGAGCGGTGATAGTAAAATTTGTATCGTATAAAACCCGCTATCTTATTTTTCAAAACAAAAGGAAGCTAAAAGGTAGTGGTGTGGTTATTACCGAAGATCTGACTGCTGCCAGATATAAAAAGTATAAAACTGCTATCACGCAATATGGAGTGAGGAATGTGTGGACACATGACGGAAGAATATTATTTGTGCAGGATGATAGGAAGCAAATTTATTTAGGCTCTCATATTAATATTAAATGATGATTTAAACACACAATTAAAATTGCTTTATTTACAAAGATATTTGATTTTGCTTTGCATATGATACACGAATTCGCTTTTTATTATCCTGTTATAACTAGAAATTACATTTTAAGTAACGCTTATTTTATTTAATTAACACTGTTACTTTTTTTGGATTTTCTGGGACTTGCTCTAGTTTCTTAAATTAATTAACTAATCGAGCTTGATCATGTAAGAAATACGTCACGACTACGTTCGTAGCGATCCACTTATTTGTTCTGCATTAAACACAAAAGTTTTTAAAGTAGATTTACATAAGAACTAATTGCATGTCAAACTACGATATTTCAATTGCGCAACTTAATATTAGATCTTTAATAAGTCACATTGATTTTGTTAGGGAAATTATATTTCAGTATTCTTTTAGCATTGTTGCAGTTACTGAGACATGGCTATCAGCTACCATATTAGATGAAGCAGTAAGAATTGAGGGATATAATCTATTACGTCGAGACAGAATTGGTATGAGAGGAGGTGGAGTGGCATTTTATGTAAAAAACAACTTTCAACATAAACTTGTTAATATCGAAATTGAAGTATCAGAACAATTATGGATTGCAATCAAGGTAGTGAAAAAGGTAATCGTATTAGGGGTTGGTTACCGGCCTGAATGGGTCAATATAAAAGACTTTTTTGAAGAAGTTGAGAAATCTTTAACTGGTGTGATACCGCGTTGTGATGATGTGATACTTACAGGAGATTTTAATATTGATTTACTTACCTTTAATAGCTCTAGAGCAGTTTATTTCTCTAATTTTATCGATTTGTTTAATCTTCATCAGATTATTAACAGTCCAACGCGTATAACACCCACATCTAGTACTTTGCTAGATATTTTTGCCGTTTCAAATAAAGATTCAGTTATGGATGTGGGTGTTATACCAACTCATGGAATTTCAGACCACTCACTTATATTTTGCAAAATTAAAGTCGAGTCAGTGTCAACTTTGGCTCATACACGTACATACCGTGATTTCAAAAATTTTGATGTTGATAAATATCAAACAGATCTTGAAGCTTTACCTTGGAACATAATTTTTAATATAAATAACATTGATGATAAGTTAACATTTTTAAATGAAAACTTACTTCAATTATTAAATGTACATGCTCCTGTTAAAACGGCTAGATTATCTAAACGTCCTTCTCCTTGGTTAACTGAAAATATTAAGCTTATGCAAAAGTTGCGGGACAATGCCTTAGCGAGGTTCAAGCGCACAAAACTTGTCCATCACTGGAATTACTATAAGTTATTAAGGAATTTCACCACAAATGCTATAAGAAGGGAAAAGAAGGCCTATTTAGAATATCGCATTCGAAATTGTAATCATCAGCTCCTGTGGAAAAATCTTAAAGATCTTAATATTTACAACGTAAAACAAAAGCCAAACTTACCTATTAATTTACAAGATGTAAATAACTTAAATCATTATTTTATAGAGTCGATAAGGGAAATAACTAGAAACCCTGATCGAAATACGATTGACTATTCAACACTATAACGTATAAGCCAATCACATTGCAGACATTTGCTTTTTTCAACCAATAACAGCAGTATATCACTGAATATTGGGCACCATGCAAAATATTCACTAAACAATGTACGTACTCAAAAAATAAATAGCCTTGTTGCGAAGTATCGCTTAGCAACGATGTTCTGTCCTTAGTGATATCGCTAGGTTACGTAACACTAAACCTCAACAAACCGTGTGGCTTGTTTTAAAAAATTTAAAATGCTCGCCTTTGGCTCGTGACATTTTTTATGTGATTTTGTATCGTGAAATTTAAACGCAATAATTTACATGGAAACGACAAAATATTTGTCAAAAATATATCCACTGCTTGTGGTATTACCCTTGACTATTCAATTCACCTGTCATCTGTCAAAAAGTGACCAATGGAAATCCAGAATTCTGACGTTTCTTGACCAATCAAAAAAATATCAGTGGATATATCTTCCTAGAAGGTATTCAAGTGACTATTTTAAACAAATGTGATTTTTATTAGAAAAAGTCAATATTAGTGTTCTGTTACTATAGAAATTGCGTAGTTTGTTGCTAGATTTACTGAAAACTAATTTGAAAAAGTAGTTTGGTTCATTAAATAGTCCCTCGAATACCATTCTTAGTCAAAGTTAAGTAGATTATTTTTGCAGTGGTATCACTACTCATGTCCATTGCGCTTGGGATTAGGACTCGTGCTAGCGCACTCGTCCTAATCGTACCAAAGCGCAATGGACATTCGTGACACCACCGCAAAAATAGTCGACATAACTTTGACTACTCATGGTATTATAAGTGATTATTATAAGAGCAACTGTAAGGTAGAACAAAATTCGCGTTTTTCCTTCACATTGGTATTAAATGAGGAAGTAGCAAAGGTAATTAAATCTATTACATCCAGATCCGTAGGCTACGACGACATAAGTATACAACTAATTAAATTAAGCTGTCCTTTCCTTATCAAATATATAACACATATTATTAATTTCTGTCTAGAACAAAGTGTTTTTTCGACATGCTGGAAAACAGCGTGTGTTGTACCCTTGCCGAAAGTAAAGAATCCGGTTAGTTTTATAGACGTAAGGCCTATAAGTATATTACCTGCTCTTTCCAAAATCCTGGAAAAAATTGTTAATCTACAACTTAGTAATTTCTTAAATGATCATGCGCTGCTTCCACAAACACAGTCAGGATTTCGTAAGGGTTTCAGTTGTAGTACCGCATTATCACACATAACTGATGACATACTAACTGCTATAGATAATAATAAATTAACAGTTTTTGTGTTGTTGGACTTCTCTAAGGCGTTTGATACGTTAAACCATAAAATGTTGTTAGCCATTTTACATTTTCTTGGACTTGGAGAGGGTGCGATTACTTTTTTCAGTAATTATTTGTCTGGAAGATCTCAGTTAGTCAAATTAGATAACCAAATTTCTGATGTACGTAGTGTGACCACTGGTGTACCTCAGGGATCGATACTTGGTCCGCTACTTTATATACTGTATACGTCAAATCTCTACTATAATATATATTCATGTAAATATCATTTTTACGCAGACGATACACAGATCTTCTACTCTTTCGATTCAAAGGAAATTGCGAATGCCAATAATCTAGTCAATGCTGATTTACAAAGTTTAATCGACACCGCTGAAAAGCATTGCCTTACAATAAACCCTTCCAAATCTCAGGTTATGCTATTTGGAAGACGTAAAGCTCGCGCAGCTGCTATAGACCAATTAAATATAGTAATCAAAAATACTAAGCTCCCTCTTGTTTCTGTAGCACGTAATCTAGGACTACATTTAGATTCCGAATTAAGATTCAGAAAGCATGTAGGGCTGTGTATCCAGAAAGCGTTTTCAAATTTGAAATATATATATATGTTACCGGCAATGTACAAAATCCGACATTGTGCGGAATGACCAGGCATTTCGCAAAGTGACCAATTCACCAGACATTCTGCAAAATGCCTATAACTTTAGGCAATCTGAGAATTTCCTACGCTATTTTCGGCAATCTGCAAAATGCCTAATGCAATAGTCAATGTGAAGCTCGAATATGTATACCTCTCACATTGCCTAGGCGGTGTGCAAAATAAGTCATTGTGCCGAAACCTCGCTGTCAGTGTTAGTGACTCACAATGGCGAGCGGGAAAAAAGAAATATTTTTAAACAAATTGAATATATTATGCAGTAATAAAAACTACAACAATGTGTTTTTATCGTTTAGCGAAAGAGAGAATATCATTAATATGCTGAAGGGTGTGCAAGTCGCAAGTAACAGCAAGTACTACACATTAGAAAAGCGGTAGGTATAAATTTAGGCGAGATTTTTGTTGATATTTATACACCAGGTCGTCGACTTAGGACCTATGCGAGTTAAAACCGGCCGCATTTACGACCACAAAAAAAATGTAAAATAAAATAAAATAAATAAAAATATTTCTCTGTTTAAAATGAAAAATAAACTATACCGTAAGGATTAAGATGGGATTAACCCTAGAACGCATACATCTAAGAAAGTTACATTAACGCATATGTGGTGTCGTACGACACCACACCTTTTTTGTTTAATGAGGCACTTTAAATTTACTATACGCCTTTTTTAATATCTGGAAGTTAATTTTGACTGCATAGATACATATTAAAGCGCAAAACGAAAGTTAAAATTGTTAAAATATTTATTTATGAGTATGAATAAATTAATTGATAAATCTAAGGAACTGACCAGGTACTAATATCTACGTTAAACAGTGACAAATAACTACACTGTGATTTTTAAAAACTTAATTGCAGCAGGCTCTGGATAGCCTGAATCAGTTGGCAGTACTGAAGTGTATTGTTGGTGATACTGTCTGTGTCAAAACTGACGCAAAACCTAACCTGCTAACCTCGAATTTGACATAGACTTACAGTGTCACCAACAATACATTTCAGTATTGTCAACTGATTCAGGTTATCCAGGGCCTGCTGCCATTGAGTTTTTAAAAAACCACCCGGTAGTCTCTGCTGAGCACATAAATTACGCTGCAGGTTATCAGGTTAGGTTTTGCCTCAGTTTTATCACAGACTGACGCAAAATCTAACCTGCTAACCTCGAATTTGACATAGACTTACAGTGCGACCAACATATCATTCATACGTTTGAATTTTCACGGCCTGCAGAGGATCTTTTTTTTTATCTCTTGATATTTGCATCATAACCTCAAAAAGTTATTTAATGTCAGTTGAAATTAGTTCTAATTACAAGGGTCACCAACTCTGTTCCTTTTAGTAATTATAGTTAAAATATTGTCGAATGACCTTTGTAATATGTTATTTTGGTTGTCTGCTCCACTCTATCTGTTCGTCGGCTCAAGTATAATAGCTAACTGGCAGTCCTATAAAGACAGTAGTGATAGCTATTTTAACAAATTCCACTTCGCATTACGTTACTATGAAACTTATGTACGTGAACTGATAGATGGCAAGTTGTTACCAACCAACACCTACCGAGAAAACTTGTTACGTGATTGCATAGATGGCGTCATATGCGACACCAAGTAACTAAAAAATTTATTATAAAGCTTGTAACCATTTTTGGAAATTAAAAATGAAAGGGATATATTAACAATAATCTTCTGGAGAGGTACTGAAAATATGAATATGATAACATAACAGCAAATCACTAAAAGCTAGATAGTTAAATAGGTGGTGTCTCATATGACGCCACCTATGCGTTCTAGGGTTAACTAAGTTAAATGAAAAATAAAATATGATACAAATTTAAATACTACGAATAAAAATTATAAAGATGATACTAGATTAGAAAGGCAAACAAAATACTGTTAATAAATATATGGCGGACATACGGCAGATCTACTTATGACCTGTTAAGCAGAACGTAAGTCCGTCGTAAGTCGACGACCAGGTGTATTAGGGAACCACAGGGAACTAGTTCAAATCCCAACAAGTCCATTAGTGTTTAGGTATTTCTTCGACATCTCACTTGAGATTACAGGTAGAAAAAAAATAAAGGAAAAGTTGTTAATTTTATCTCTTTGTAACTAAAACGGAATATTGAAACAATTGTCACAATTGGCCCTTTACGCGTGTATGTAGTTTACTTGACCGTTTTTTTTTAATTTTAGATACGAAGTCATAAACGTAGGCGGCATTATCAAATTAATAAAATTAAGGAAGTCCTCAGATGATAGCATCCTGTTTTTATCATGCAATGAAGAACTTTATGAAATTTTGTTACAAGCCCACATTTCCACAGGGCATGGTGGACGGGATCGGATGATAAAGAAATTAATTTGAAGTACGCTTTTATCACCAAAGAAACTATTTCTCTTTTCCTTTCGCTATGCGAAGACTGTAAACTGAAAAATCTCTTTCGAATAAAAAGTTGCTGGTTAAGCCTATAAGTTCAAATAATTTCATGTCTAGGTGTCAGATTGACCTTATAGGCTATCAGTCCCAACCAGATGGGGATTACAAATAAAAATTATAATAACACTGTTACTACAGGAGCACTGTTAAATCCAGTTATTGTACCTTCAGATTCAATTCTCACAGAATGCACAGATAATGTAAACATACCGATAGAAGACTTAGAGCGCACAGTTAGTAGAACTAATTGTACAATACAAGCGGTCTGTGAAGATTACAAACATGTGGTTTATGAAAATAAATGTGGCCGAAGTAAAACAAATAGTAATGCGCTAATCTGTTTGCACTGTGTGAGAAAGAGGGATATTGATAACGCCCGAACTAAGACAAAACTATGCCAAGATCTTCAAGCAAATAAAATGCTGGGAAACTCTGCAAAGAGAATGGAAAGCTGTAGTGTGGGCGATGATGTAATCATTCCAATCCCATCACTAGATCGGGGCCGAACAGACCCCAAAAATATTTTAGGGGTTATACTCAACGAAGAGAATAATGGTTTCTATAAATTAAGAACTAAAGCAGGGATACTTAAACAGTGCTACCCTAGAAATGAATTTGACACAGTAACGCAAAATTTTATGACAGTAGCTGAAGTTCCTGAGTGCGAAACGAGTCTTCGATCCGCAGTATCTATTTCTTCTACAACCGGTGGTCGGGGAATGCTGAAATGCAATTATACCAAAAAGTGTGGCAAAAATTATGCACATGCCTTAAAAATAAAGTGTTGTGTAATAGTCGTTGCCATTTTTCCAATCCCTGTAAAAATATATAACAAGTGTTTGTTGTGATGTAGTAAATGGTTCTTTTTAATTTAACACACAGATTAAATGTTTTGTTGTTCATTTTCACATTACCTAGGCAATGTGAGACGTATACATCTTCGAGCTTCACATTGACTATTGCATTAGGCATTTTGCAGATTGCCTAAAATAGCGTAGGAAATTCGCAGACTGCCTACAGTTATAGGCATTTTGCAGAATGTCTGGTGAATTGGCCACTTTGCGGAATGCCTGGTCATTCCGCACATTGTCGGATTTTGTACATTGCCGGTAACATATACAAACAGGCACACGCTTAATAGAAAAACGAAAATTATTTTGCTGGAGTCTCTAGTCCTTTCTCATTTTAATTTTTGCGACACCGTTTACGGGCCTTGCTTGGATGGCACTGACTCTGCTAGAATACAACGTATTCAAAACTGCTGTCTGAGACTTATTTTTGGTTTGAAAAGAAGGGATCATGTTTCGCATAGACTTCGAGAAATAAATTGGTTAAACATGTCAGATAGATGGAAATTACATTTATATACATTATTTTATAAAGTTATTAATTTCAAAACACCACCGTACCTTTATCAAAAAATCAGTTTTCGTAGTGATATCCATAATATCAATGTAAGGAGTAAGGGTCTGCTCACACCGCCGTATCACAGAACAGCTAGTTATATACGATCATTCTCATATAACGTAGCTAAATTCTATAACTCCTTACCGCTACATTTCAAATGCCTCTCTCCTTATAAATTTAAGGAAACGATTAATAATTTACTTAAAAATAAAAATTAGTTCTCGTACAATTTCTTAAGTAAATATTTAATGGTTTGATGGCCATGCATCTGGGTGACTGTAGCATGCAAATAAATCTGTATAGTAGTTTAGTTTTAGAATTAGTTTTATTTTTATTATACGGTTTAGTGTAAGAGCAGCAAGACGTTGATCTTGCTGAACTCCGCCGTTTGTTGCTTCAACAACAATAAAGACAATTATTATTATTATTATTATTATTATAAGTTGAATTTCCACAGCCCGCTGAGGAACAGTTTTTTTTGGATCTCTCGATACATGTCATGATTTGGGATCAGGCCATTAACGTCTTCCCAGGGTTATACACTAACAGAAGGCAGTTAGGGGAGTAAATCTAGTGGCTAGCTGCGTTGAAGTCTTCTTGCGGCTGCTGGTTGGCGTGCGAGATGCCCTACAAGGTCGTTTTCATGTCCTGGTAACATGAGGTTGTATGCTTGTGCGAATCTCTGGATTTCAGTTGTTACATGAGGGATTTTCAGATCGGTGTGGATAGAATCATTGCTTACATACCATGGAGCATCAGCGATCATTCGGAGTAGTTTAGATTGTATTCTTTGTATGATTTTTGTATGGGATGCTTTTGCACAGTCCCAGAGCTGGATACCATAAGTCCAAATGGGTTTTATGATGATTTTATAAAGCAGTAGCTTGTTGGATAACGAAAGCTGAGAACGCCTTCCGATTAGCCATTGCATCTGCTTCAGTTTCAAGCTTATTTGTTGTTTTTTTTTCTTGATATGCGTACTCCAGTTGAGTTTTTCGTCAAGGTGCATACCTAAATATTTTATTTCGGACTTAGTTGGGATTTGAACAAGATACGTCAAAAAGTGTTAAATAAAATTACTCGAGTAAAGCTTAGCTTTAAAAGGCATATATTTGTTTGGTAACATTTACTAGGTGGATTTCAGTGAAAAATTACTTTAAAAGTTTAATATGGCGGTTACGCCCCCTGGCGACCATCTTGGAAATCTGAAAATATTTTCCACGGTCTTCTTTTGAACACTTTAGTAACAAATATTTTTACCGCAAGTTTCTACGACGAATAGTTTCCGAGATACAGCACTTTGCATTCTTATTTGGCCACCCTGTACATTACGAGCCCTCGCCACAAAAGTCCGCCCCATCCACGCTCCAATGCTGAGGCTTTCAGGCTTTACTGCAAAAAACTCCAAGCAACGACATTAAAACTTACACAGGACGAACCACTACGACGAGGGACCCGCAGCAGTAGATATATAAGATGCCTCGAGGTGATCTTCATAAATTTTAATTATTTTAATTACTATTTATGTTAACGGAATGATTGTAAGTATTATATTTGAGAATACATATTTATTTTTGTCAAGTACTAATTTATAAAAACATTATCAACGTTTTTTAGAAATAATTTACACAATTTATTATAATTTCTCTCGTGTAGTATGTGTTTACTCTTTGATAGTCAAATGCGAATTAAAACCGAAGATGTTGTCAGAAGATGTGGAGGCAACACGTCGAAAGGATGGACGATCCACGGATAGCTAAAATCTGTATGACCCAGAAATAGTGTGGCCAGATTTTAGTTTGGTAAAACTGGAACATGGCCGGGCCGGGATATGGTTAGAAATTAGCACGACACAAATAATAAAAATAATGTTTTTTACTAAAATATTACAGTAAAGGTAGGTACATTTTAACAACAAAAATTTAAATATTTATTTTTTGGATAATAAAATGAAATTATGACATAAAACTAGAAAAAAGTATTTAATTCTTAGATAACATTAAAATAAAATAATAAACAGAAAAAAACACATTTCTAACAAAAAATTTTCTCGGGCAATTATAACATAAAATAATAGAACAAGATGCACTCATTGACATGTACTAAAAACAAAAAAAAATTAAGGTAGGTACTCTGAC
>CALNHX010013474.1:0-16377 GCA_940337035.1 Agriotes lineatus
GTGCTTGTGAGCCGTTACGCTTAAGTTTAGTCGTGTTAATATTTTTAATTAACTCATCGGCGTGTTTATGTATCAATAACTTGTTTTATGTAATTACAATTGGGGCATTTTATATTAGAATTTAAATAAACGATAATATTACGCGGCGTCTTTATGCAGGAGTCGTTTGAATTTTGTAAATTGTGCCTTTAGAAAACAGGTTGATCACAGTATAAATGCAAACAGACGAGCATAGCGGCGTATCTAAGTTGCTTTTTGGGGCAAATTGGACGGTTCTGAGAAAACAAACGCATTGTCCCCGTGAATTCTGCCCTAAGGGTTCAGATTTTATTTAACGTGCTTATACAAGATTGTTTATTTCGAGCGAGACCTGGGCTGACGTCATGGCTAGATTTCTCTTTTGGCAATGCATTGGAAAGCCCTTTCACTGCTGTTACGTCACGAGCCCCAGCTTTTAAACAAATTATTTTTCAAAAATTTAGATTATAAGAATAGGGGATGTGTAGCTTATTGTGTTTAAAGGTTGATACATTTTTTAAAAAAATTAGATTTGTAACAGCTTATTAATTATTTTATAATTTGTGCCTGCTATATGGCTGGATTAACGAGATCCTCATTCTCCCTACCTACTATAGGAAGTTTCCGTCTAAGTTCCCTATTTAAAACAGGCCGGTTCCTGTGTATTGTTTGGTTTTAAAGGTTTGAACATTGTACCACTTAGCTGTTCTGACATTATACTTCCATATACATATTATAAATAAATTTTAAATGTTATTTTCGACTGAGTTTTAGCTTCTTATAAATTACAACAGTGCCCTCGCCCATATAAAATAAGACATACGCATTAAATAAATGTTTTTATTGTATAAGAATGGTTGTCCCCCATAAATTTGAATAAAAACAGGCAATTTCGTTGAAAAAAAAATAGCTTTTCAATATCGTTTGCAAATAAGACAAGGGATACTTGTAAAAATATAAGTCAAACCATTTTTTCTTGTAAAAAATTTACGAAAAGACGTAAGTGTTGGCGACAAATGAAAATAATTTTGAATAAAAACACGCAAAAATTACGAAAAGACGTATGTGTTGGCGACAAATTAAAATAAATTTGAATAAAAACGCACAATTTCGTTGAAATCTTTACAAAGCGACTTTATAGCACCGAAAAAATGATGTAAAAAGTTTTAAGAGTTATTTCTAAGCATAATTTTGCAAACGTTTAACAAATAAACCGTAATTTTTTAAAGTACATCACACAATTATGAAATCGTAGTTCAATTTATATGAATTTTCGATACTTTGTATGTGAAAAAATAGCTTCAATTACTAATATTTGAATAAAAACATGCGATTTCCAAAGCATTTCGTTTAAAATTTTAGAAAATCGATAGCATCTCCATGAAAATTTATAAAAATCGGCATCTTGTCACATTAAATTCTGCAAAAACGACAAAAAACAATATTTTATACAACTTTCACTGAAAAATAGTAAAATTTTACGAAAATACGTCTGTGTTAACGACAAATGAAAATAAATTTGAATAGAAACACGCAAAAATTACGAAAAGACGTATGTGTTGACCCCCAAAGTAATAATTTTGCAAATGTTTTACACTTTTTATAAAATGCACCGCTCAAAATTAAAAGAAATAGCAATTTCATTGAAAAAATCTACTACCACAATCATTTCGATAAACAAAATTCAAAAAATCTTATACTTTTGACGGAAATATATGTATGTTGACCACAAATTAACATAATTTTTAAATAAAAACGCGCAATTCGTTGAAAAAAATATTCTGACACCACCAAAACACGCAATTTCAATGAAAAATATATATATGTTGTCCACAAATTAACATAAATTTGAATAAAAACACGTAATTTTGTTGAAAAAATGTTCTGGCCCGTCATTTCACTTAAAATTTTACAAAACTGCCATCATAACACTTGAAATTATACAAAATATATGTATGTTTATCACAAATTAACATAAACCTGAATAAAACACACAATTTCGTTGAAAAATTTGCAAATGTTTTACACTTTTTATAAAATGTGTCGCTCAAAATTAAAAGAAATCACAATTTTTAAATTATATCACGCCATTATGAAATCGTAGATTGATTTTTTTTGAAATTTTACACTTTGTAACTGTAAAATAACTTCAAATACTAATATTTTAGCTTTAGATTTTGTAATTATTGCAGATTCGTGAAAAACAAAAGCAGAGTAGAAATAAAAAACACAAACACTTTGTAATAAACAAATATATTGTTCTTATTTCGTATAATACTTGATAATATAAATATAAATGTACAGCAGAATGTCTTATTTCTAAAAATTCGCTAGCAATTTACAAAACTGTAGTTTGAGGTGCACGACATTTCAAATTAAAAAGACTGCAAGTAATAAAATCAGAATTTCATTGTGTAATTTTAAAGTTTAAGGCGCTCCCAGTCCATAATTCCATTTTTCAACGAAATTGTGTGTTTTATTCAGGTTTATGTTAATTTGTGATAACATACATATATTTTGTATAATTTCAAGTGTTATGATGGCAGTTTTGTAAAATTTTAAGTGAAATGACGGGGCCAGAACATTTTTTCAACAAAATTACGTGTTTTTATTCAAATTTATGTTAATTTGTGGACAACATATATATATTTTTCAATGAAATTGCGTGTTTTGGTGGTGTCAGAATATTTTTTTCAACGAATTGCGCGTTTTTATTTAAAAATTATGTTAATTTGTGGTCAACATACATATATTTCCGTCAAACGTATAAGATTTTTTGAATTTTGTTTATCGAAATGATTGTGGTAGTAGATTTTTTCAATGAAATTGCTATTTCTTTTAATTTTGAGCGGTGCATTTTATAAAAAGTGTAAAACATTTGCAAAATTATTTACTTTGGGGTCAACACATACGTCTTTTCGTAATTTTTGCGTGTTTCTATTCAAATTTATTTTCATTTGTCGTTAACACAGACGTATTTTCGTAAAATTTTACTATTTTTCAGTGAAAGTTGTATAAAAATATTGTTTTTTTGTCGTTTTTGCAGAATTTAATGTGACAAGATGCCGATTTTTATAAATTTTCATGGAGATGCTATCGATTTTCTAAAATTTTAAACGAAATGCTTTGGAAATCGCATGTTTTTATTCAAATATTAGTAATTGAAGCTATTTTTTCACATACAAAGTATCGAAAATTCATATAAATTGAACTACGATTTCATAATTGTGTGATGTACTTTAAAAAATTACGGTTTATTTTTTAAACGTTTGCAAAATTATGCTTAGAAATAACTCTTAAAACTTTTTTACATCATTTTTTCGGTGCTATAAAGTCGCTTTGTAAAGATTTTCAACGAAATTGTGCGTTTTTATTCAAATTTATTTTAATTTGTCGCCAACACATACGTCTTTTCGTAATTTTGCGTGTTTTTATTTCAAAATTATTTTCATTTGTCGCCAACACTTACGTCTTTTCGTAAATTTTTTACAAGAAAAAATGGTTTGACTTATATTTTTACAAGTATCCCTTGTCTTATTTGCAAACGATATTGAAAAGCTATTTTTTTTTCAACGAAATTGCCTGTTTTTATTTGAATTTATGGGGGACAACCATTCTTATACAATAAAAACATTTATTTAATGCGTATGTCTTATTTTATATGGGCGAGGGCACTGTTGTAATTTATAAGAAGCTAAAACTCAGTCGAAATAACATTTAAATTTATTTATAATATGTATAATTAAAAACGACAGCCGTGAGAAGTGCGCGCGCAGAAAATCAAGATGGCCGACACCCGGGAATATTTGAATTTGAATTTTTTCCGATTTTTTTCTAAGTTCCATTATTTGAATTTTAAACTTCCCGGGTGGCGGCCATCTTGATTTTCTGCGCGCGCACTTCTCACGGCTGTCGTTTTTAATTATACATATTATAAATAAATTTTAAATGTTATTTTCGACTGAGTTTTAGCTTCTTATAAATTACAACAGTGCCCTCGCCCATATAAAATAAGACATACGCATTAAATAAATGTTTTTATTGTATAAGAATGGTTGTCCCCCATAAATTCGAATAAAAACAGGCAATTTCGTTGAAAAAAAAATAGCTTTTCAATATCGTTTGCAAATAAGACAAGGGATACTTGTAAAAATATAAGTCAAACCATTTTTTCTTGTAAAAAATTTACGAAAAGACGTAAGTGTTGGCGACAAATGAAAATAATTTTGAATAAAAACACGCAAAAATTACGAAAAGACGTATGTGTTGGCGACAAATTAAAATAAATTTGAATAAAAACGCACAATTTCGTTGAAAATCTTTACAAAGCGACTTTATAGCACCGAAAAAATGATGTAAAAAGTTTTAAGAGTTATTTCTAAGCATAATTTTGCAAACGTTTAACAAATAAACCGTAATTTTTTAAAGTACATCACACAATTATGAAATCGTAGTTCAATTTATATGAATTTTCGATACTTTGTATGTGAAAAAATAGCTTCAATTACTAATATTTGAATAAAAACATGCGATTTCCAAAGCATTTCGTTTAAAATTTTAGAAAATCGATAGCATCTCCCATGAAAATTTATAAAAATCGGCATCTTGTCACATTAAATTCTGCAAAAACGACAAAAAACAATATTTTTATACAACTTTCACTGAAAAATAGTAAAATTTTACGAAAATACGTCTGTGTTAACGACAAATGAAAATAAATTTGAATAGAAACACGCAAAAATTACGAAAAGACGTATGTGTTGACCCCCAAAGTAAATAATTTTGCAAATGTTTTACACTTTTTATAAAATGCACCGCTCAAAATTAAAAGAAATAGCAATTTCATTGAAAAAATCTACTACCACAATCATTTCGATAAACAAAATTCAAAAAATCTTATACGTTTGACGGAAATATATGTATGTTGACCACAAATTAACATAATTTTTAAATAAAAACGCGCAATTCGTTGAAAAAAATATTCTGACACCACCAAAACACGCAATTTCATTGAAAAATATATATATGTTGTCCACAAATTAACATAAATTTGAATAAAAACACGTAATTTTGTTGAAAAAATGTTCTGGCCCCGTCATTTCACTTAAAATTTTACAAAACTGCCATCATAACACTTGAAATTATACAAAATATATGTATGTTTATCACAAATTAACATAAACCTGAATAAAACACACAATTTCGTTGAAAAATGGAATTATGGACTGGGAGCGCCTTAAACTTTAATTACACAATGAAATTCTGATTTTATTACTTGCAGTCTTTTTAATTTGAAATGTCGTGCACCTCAAACTACAGTTTTGTAAATTGCTAGCGAATTTTTAGAAATAAGACATTCTGCTGTACATTTATATTTATATTATCAAGTATTATACGAAATAAGAACAATATATTTGTTTATTACAAAGTGTTTGTGTTTTTTATTTCTACTCTGCTTTTTACTTGATACAAAGAATTTGTATTAAATGTTACAGCTTGAATTTGTCTTATTTCTACAAATTCAGCTAGCAATTTACAAAACTTAGTAGTTTGAGGTTGCACGTACAGTTCAAATTAAAAAGACTGCAAGTAATAACATCAGAATTTCATTGTGATACTTAAAGTTTTAGGCGCTCCTAAGTCCATAATTGCAAATTTTTCAACGAAATTGTGTGTTTTATTCAGGTTTATGTTAATTTGTGATAAACATACATATATTTTGTATAATTTCAAGTGTTATGATGGCAGTTTTGTAAAATTTTAAGTGAAATGACGGGGCCAGAACATTTTTTCAACAAAATTACGTGTTTTTATTCAAATTTATGTTAATTTGTGGACAACATATATATATTTTTCAATGAAATTGCGTGTTTTGGTGGTGTCAGAATATTTTTTTCAACGAATTGCGCGTTTTTATTTAAAAATTATGTTAATTTGTGGTCAACATACATATATTTCCGTCAAAAGTATAAGATTTTTTGAATTTTGTTTATCGAAATGATTGTGGTAGTAGATTTTTTCAATGAAATTGCTATTTCTTTTAATTTTGAGCGGTGCATTTTATAAAAAGTGTAAAACATTTGCAAAATTATTTACTTTGGGGGTCAACACATACGTCTTTTCGTAATTTTTGCGTGTTTCTATTCAAATTTATTTTCATTTGTCGTTAACACAGACGTATTTTCGTAAAATTTTACTATTTTTCAGTGAAAGTTGTATAAAAATATTGTTTTTTGTCGTTTTTGCAGAATTTAATGTGACAAGATGCCGATTTTTATAAATTTTCATGGGAGATGCTATCGATTTTCTAAAATTTTAAACGAAATGCTTTGGAAATCGCATGTTTTTATTCAAATATTAGTAATTGAAGCTATTTTTTCACATACAAAGTATCGAAAATTCATATAAATTGAACTACGATTTCATAATTGTGTGATGTACTTTAAAAAATTACGGTTTATTTGTTAAACGTTTGCAAAATTATGCTTAGAAATAACTCTTAAAACTTTTTTACATCATTTTTTCGGTGCTATAAAGTCGCTTTGTAAAGATTTTCAACGAAATTGTGCGTTTTTATTCAAATTTATTTTAATTTGTCGCCAACACATACGTCTTTTCGTAATTTTTGCGTGTTTTTATTCAAAATTATTTTCATTTGTCGCCAACACTTACGTCTTTTCGTAAATTTTTTACAAGAAAAAATGGTTTGACTTATATTTTTACAAGTATCCCTTGTCTTATTTGCAAACGATATTGAAAAGCTATTTTTTTTTCAACGAAATTGCCTGTTTTTATTCAAATTTATGGGGGACAACCATTCTTATACAATAAAAACATTTATTTAATGCGTATGTCTTATTTTATATGGGCGAGGGCACTGTTGTAATTTATAAGAAGCTAAAACTCAGTCGAAAATAACATTTAAAATTTATTTATAATATGTATATGGAAGTATAATGTCAGAACAGCTAAGTGGTACAATGTTCAAACCTTTAAAACCAAACAATACACAGGAACCGGCCTGTTTTAAATAGGGAACTTAGACGGAAACTTCCTATAGTAGGTAGGGAGAATGAGGATCTCGTTAATCCAGCCATATAGCAGGCACAAATTATAAAATAATTAATAAGCTGTTACAAATCTAATTTTTTAAAAAATGTATCAACCTTTAAACACAATAAGCTACACATCCCCTATTCTTATAATCTAAATTTTTGAAAAATAATTTGTTTAAAAGCTGGGGCTCGTGACGTAACAGCAGTGAAAGGGCTTTCCAATGCATTGCCAAAAGAGAAATCTAGCCATGACGTCAGCCCAGGTCTCGCTCGAAATAAACAATCTTGTATAAGCACGTTAAATAAAATCTGAACCCTTAGGGCAGAATTCACGGGGACAATGCGTTTGTTTTCTCAGAACCGTCCAATTTGCCCCAAAAAGCAACTTAGATACGCCGCTATGCTCGTCTGTTTGCATTTATACTGTGATCAACCTGTTTTCTAAAGGCACAATTTACAAAATTCAAACGACTCCTGCATAAAGACGCCGCGTAATATTATCGTTTATTTAAATTCTAATATAAAATGCCCCAATTGTAATTACATAAAACAAGTTATTGATACATAAACACGCCGATGAGTTAATTAAAAATATTAACACGACTAAACTTAAGCGTAACGGCTCACAAGCACGGAATGTTCTGTTGTAATTGAATGAAAATCGATACAGATATCAACAAATATTTATTTTAAAGGCCTATCGACTGATAACAATACATAATTAAATCAGGCAATATGCCAGAACGAAATTAAACTATGTAAAACATCTATTAAACGGTATTAAATTGGCCTCTCTGAAATTTCTTCGAGGGACGAAATGTAATTGTTCTAGTAAAAGTGAGAATAATTTAAAAAATATCTATGTTCATAAACAGCGATGTAAATTTGACTGCGAAATGGCGTTTCGTTCAAACCCTTTATGCTGGAGCTTGCGTTTTCAACGGACAATGCAACGTTAACCGCAGCAACAGGTCTCAACCTGCTTTAAACTGCAAACCAAAAATTCGTCATGTTCTAGCATCTTATAAATTATTTATTTATTTCTGACTTTTAATTTATAATTCGATCTAGCGAAATTATTTCATTTGAATGAAAATCGATACAGATATCAACAAATATTTATTTTAAAGGCCTATCGACTGATAACAATACATAATTAAATCAGGCAATATGCCAGAACGAAATGAAACTATGTAAAACATCTATTAAACGGTATTAAATTGGCCTCTTTTCTGAAATTTCTTCGAGGGACGAAATGTAATTGTTCTAGTAAAAGTGAGAATAATTTAAAAAAATATCTATGTTCATAAACAGCAATGTAAATTTGAAATTTATTAGTTAAACAGGGCACCGAAACTGCACGCAAGTGTTGAAGTTTCGGCTAGATCACTTATGAAATCACTTTTTTTAAAATTATTATCAACATGTAATACCATACACCCCAGTTATAATTTAAAATTTTCAAAAAAATAACTAATTTTAAAATATGTAGGCGTAACGACACAAGCACAGAATGGCACACTGCTCAAACCTTTAAAATCTAACACGCCTCGATGGTCTAGGGGCTTACATGTAGGGGATACTGGCCAGGCAACTCGGGTTCAAATCCGTCCAGCGCCAGGCGTAAAAAGCTTTTTTAAATTAAATAAAAGCGAGAGCAGCTTCGATGAGGAAGACGGAAGATTTAGCAGTTTGAAATTCAAATATTTCCGCAAAAATTCAAAATTAAAAACGACAGCCGTGAGAAGTGCGCGCGCAGAAAATCAAGATGGCCGACACTGCAAACCAAAAATTCGTCATGTTCTAGCATCTTATAAATTATTTATTTATTTCTGACTTTTAATTTATAATTCGATCTAGCGAAATTATTTCATTTGAATGAAAATCGATACAGATATCAACAAATATTTATTTTAAAGGCCTATCGACTGATAACAATACATAATTAAATCAGGCAATATGCCAGAACGAAATGAAACTATGTAAAACATCTATTAAACGGTATTAAATTGGCCTCTTTTCTGAAATTTCTTCGAGGGACGAAATGTAATTGTTCTAGTAAAAGTGAGAATAATTTAAAAAAATATCTATGTTCATAAACAGCAATGTAAATTTGAAATTTATTAGTTAAACAGGGCACCGAAACTGCACGCAAGTGTTGAAGTTTCGGCTAGATCACTTATGAAATCACTTTTTTTAAAATTATTATCAACATGTAATACCATACACCCCAGTTATAATTTAAAATTTTCAAAAAAATAACTAATTTTAAAATATGTAGGCGTAACGACACAAGCACAGAATGGCACACTGCTCAAACCTTTAAAATCTAACACGCCTCGATGGTCTAGGGGCTTACATGTAGGGGATACTGGCCAGGCAACTCGGGTTCAAATCCGTCCAGCGCCAGGCGTAAAAAGCTTTTTTAAATTAAATAAAAGCGAGAGCAGCTTCGATGAGGAAGACGGAAGATTTAGCAGTTTGAAATTCAAATATTTCCGCAAAAATTCAAAATTAAAAACGACAGCCGTGAGAAGTGCGCGCGCAGAAAATCAAGATGGCCGACACCCGGGAAGTTTAAAATTCAAATAATGGAACTTAGAAAAAAAATCGGAAAAAATTCAAATTCAAATATTCCCGCCAGAAATCCAAGATGGCCGCCAAAGTCCGACGCGTAATTTATTCAGTAGCACATATGTAAATTACATATCAAACTTCATATGTGATTAATTAGATCAAACCGCGAAATTAATTAGAGCAAACCGCGAAATTAATTAGGTCAATCCGCGAAATTAATTGGTAGGTGTCGCCCACTTCGCGGATTTAATTAGGTCAATTAATTTGATTGCTCCAGTTTTGGTGTCGCCATACTACTTATGTGTAAACGAGTCTTAATTCTGGTTGTTACGCCCTTGAGATTTTGGCCATCAATTATTTGTTTGTCGTGGCATACTTTATACATTATATGAGTTTTAATTCACATACCCTCATGTTTTCTACAAAGAAATATTAATTGTCTATAAAAAACGTTGACAATTTTGCTGTTGTAATACATCAGTAGCTTTGTCTGAAAAGGCTAAATTTAACTATTCTATGAAAGTAAGGTAAAGAACCTATTTGAAGTTTTTGAGTAATTGTCAAAAAAGATATTATTGTAAAATCGTATTAAAATAAGGTCATTTATGCATTAATTTGCGGGCGTAAATAGTGCCTTTTGCGCCCTAAGGCCTAAAAATAATTTGCGGGCGTAAATAATGCCTTTTGCGCCCTAAGGCCTAAAAAACCAGCATCACATTGGCAACCAACAACAATTTGATTTTTGAGAACGAATCGTGCTATTTATTTTTCAAAGCTTTATGGTGGATTTTACAAAAAATCTTGTTTGCATTTCGGGCGTGAACGGCGATTTTGGCCCTTTGGCGTTTTATAATCCGTCGGCCCTTCGGGCCTCTGGCTTATAATTCCGCCGCGGGCCAAAATCGCCTCCTTCACGCCCTTAATACAAAAATAGCTATTAGTCAACTTTGTAAGCTACAGTATGGCCAAATATCACCGAAAAAATCACGTGCGTATTTTCAGCAATTGTTTACGCCCGTAGGAATGGTTCATACATTTTAAAATACCTATTTTTAACAATGAATTACATATTTTGAGAAATTTTGTGTTGTTATATAGTGGTACGATTATGACGTCATAAATTACGTGATACTGAAATTTACTTACAAGAACTGCACGTTAATTATCAGGTACGTACCTATTGGGTAAAAATGCAAAAAGTGACTTGAAAGAACATCAGAATTATTAACCATTGCAATACCCTCCCGCTAACGTCTTTTTATAATTAATCTGTTTCTGTTTTCCTGTTTCAATTTTATTGAGAATTGAATATTTTGGTGTTTAATTTGAAACTGGCAGCTTCACAATCCATTCTAGAAACTGACAATGACTTTAATAGAGAAGTGTAATGAAAATGAGTAACAAAATATCAACAATGGATCCGTTGTTGTAATTACTCCTAGTTTCTACTTATTTTTAATTTTTTTGCTTGCAAAATTACAATTTTTTTGAAGTTGGCATATGCATACAATTTTTGAACTGGGAGTTCTGTATTTTGTTTTGCAAAGGTTTCCACACCTGCATAAAGGCGGGTTTGAATTTAAAAATAACAATCAATGACAATTAATATCTATTTCTCATTATTTCAGTATCAAAGCAGAATGATATTTTTCCAAAAATTCTCGCCGGAACTTTTAAAAAATCTAATAAAAATAGCTATTAATAAACGCTACGTCAATAGTATCCAACACAGTAGTTGTATATCCTTTAAAGTAATTTATGACAGATGCTAAGTAAATGTCACACCCTTAACTAATTTGTTTTAGCAACTTTTTGTAGTTACATTCTTCATCAAAGACGTATTTTGGAAGTACACTCATGAACTTTTGGAAATCAAAAGCCACTTGGTGTTTTTATGTTTGCTGAAACGACTATACGTACCTGATAATCAACGAAGGATTATTTGATGCTTTATATACATTTCCACAAATAGTGCATAGAAATAAACAAAGTTGAAATATAACCTTAAAATAAAAAACGATATTTGGATGGTCAAACTAACGACATATTTAAATTTTACCGCTTTGCTGGTGTAGTTTTTGGTCCACCTGTTGTACGGCGCTGCAACTTTTATTCAAGCTTGCTGTTTAATAAATTACTCTATTAGTGCCTTCTTTGTGTAAAAGTTCATTGCACAGCTTTAATAAGTGAACCCTCAGCTCTGCAGTTTTGTGCAGTCAATTGTTTTTTTTAACGTTACACTGTTTTGTCAGCGCCGCCATCTTGACACGGGTACTTTTTTCATCAATTCTGATTCCTTTTCCCCTCTGCATTCAACACTGTAAAATAGTAACGCTCTCTCTGGTATATATAAAAATCATTATATTCTCTTCCTAAATATAATTCATAGTACGTCCGATACCTATATATATATATTTTTAAATATAATTTCGTTATTATAATCGCAATGCAACTATGCAATGTATTTTCAGCTTTGGGATTGTAACTCATAGAATTCATAAAAAAAATCATCGATAATAAGGTGTACTACTTATTATATTACCCCTGAAAATATTGATAATGCCTGTACAATCATCTTTTTCTCAAAAAAGCAACTATGATAATGATATTTTACTGACATATACAGGGTGTCCCTGAAAAGTGCGGAAAAAACACGTACAGCCGGTTTATTTTCTATGTGATTCAGAGTAGAATCGTTCTAATAATTTGTATAACAGTGTAGACATTCGTCAATTAATATATGCATAGGTAACCACTTACCTACCTTATGGCACTTTTATGACGTTTGAAAATAAAATAAGTATTAACTAACATATTGGCATGCACATACATTAGAACCTCAATTTTTGAACAATTTCATATATTTAAATGCATATCTATTGGAAAACTATTAACAGAAAAAGATTCCTTTGCATGTAAAAACATAATACTAGCTACTATCGAAAATAAGTTGATAATTAAATCTGAGTCAGTTATCTGTTTCATGTTATGGGTTCAATGGACTTGATCTAAATTGTAAGTTCCTGGTCTTGTAGCCGGTGTGGATTCACTCTCCAAGTCACGGTGTTATTATTAGACACAAACATCACTGGAATTTACTACTATTTTCTTTATAATTTGCGCCTCATTCCAATTGTATAGTTATGAACTGATTATATTTTGATTTTAGGTAAAATGGATGATGTATTGGATTGTTTTTGCTCTCTTTACATGCGCAGAAACGTTCACAGATGTTTTTCTTAGTTGGTAAGTAGCTCTGAAATGTAAGCCAAACAATGTACATAATTTCTTCTGTATAGGTTCCCATTTTATTACGAAATTAAAATTATTTTGGTTATATGGCTGCTATCACCAGCTACGAAAGGCTCTAGTATATTATATCGCAAGTTCGTGCATCCTATGCTGAGTAGAAGAGAACACGTAAGTCTAATGTTGATTGTATTGAAACCCAAAACCCCTAATGCTACTGCTTGAATACATTTTTTTGTCTTATTGTTTTTACTAGCTATACTTATATTCACAAAATGAACTATTTTGTTAACTGAGATTCTTCTTTGAACATGTTTAAGGTAAAGTGGGTAAATATTGACACAACTTTGCATATTATTATTTTTTTTGTATTTTTTTTTGTCATACTAGGTGAGTTTTTTTAAAATGTTAACAGGCAATATATCAAAAAGGGTTTAAAATATTTTCATTAAATTTTGGTCAGGTAATAGGGTGAAGAGGGGACATATTTAAACCTATGTTTTATAATTACCTCCTTCTCTATTTTGAGGGGTGGGGGTAACTTTGCAATTTTAAATAGGATGATGTACTTTTGTTTAGAAAATTCGAATCTACGTAAAAAACTACGTATGTGTACAAAAAACTTTTGGATTTGCTGTTTTGGTTACACAATTATGATTAACTAAATTTTACTTGAATTTAAAAAATAAATAATAAAAAACTCACGTAGTATACATTTTTTTGCTCGAGAGGTGTAGAAATCTGTTGTTTACAATGGTGTTGAGTTGGTTTGGATCAATACTACATATTTATCGTGTACCAATTTCTTGAGAAAAGTCTTACAACTGTCAATGTTACTCCACTATGTGAGCAGCATTGAGATACAACACTGTTTGCTTTAAAACACGTTATCGCATTTCATATGGTAGTGTACTACATTTCTATATTCAAAATCGTTGAGTGAAGTCGTATTTTACAACATAGCAACCATTACAGCATAGCAACGACGATTCATTTTACGTTAAGCAATATTGCAATGTGTTGTTGGTGGCACTGTCAGTCTAAGTCATATTCGAAGTTAGCAGGTCAGTACTGCTAAACACATAACATCAACTAAAGCTGCTTATTGTGCTTCAGTACATAAAAACAAGTTCTGCCAAGCTTAGTTATGTTTTGACATTTAATGTCACTCTTATATACAAATTTAATGTTTTACATTTCTATATGAAATGCGATAAAATAGTATACATTCGTACTCAAACCAGTCATGTTTGTTCAGTAAAACATCACTTTTCTAAACTAGTTGTGTAATATACTATTATTAGACCGGTCTATGTACCTATCACTTGCTAATTTTAATAAAACTACATTTAGTGCCATTAGATGTCTATAGTGTACCAATATTTTTCATGTTCAGATGATACTCGTAGTAGTAACCTTGAAAGTGCTACCCGCGATTTTGAAAATAGTGTCAATCTTTACACTCTGTCAATGTAACTCCTCGTTACCTTATATGATACAGTCGAATTTTCTGAAAATGGGCATATACAGGGCCCGGCAGAATGACCGACCCTATTTAAATTGTTAATAACTGTTTCAAATTTAAAAATATATTTTTTTTTTATTGTGAAGTAAAAACGTGCCAATTGTAGTTACAATATAATTTATTTATTAAAAATATTAGGTTTTGAAAATAACATCACTCAAACTCAAACTGAATTTTCACACGAATACAGATTGGCCTAATCCTTAATTTGATTAAATTCATCAAGTTGGGCCTATCAGACAGAAGGTTTCGCCTTATTTTAAAGGATTTAAAATTTCATCCTTACAAAGTTCAAGTCGTGCACCAATTACTGGATTTAGAAGTTCGGGTTACGTTTTGTGAACAATTCCTTCAACTACTGAATAATAACCAAATTGATTTGGAGCAAGTGCTAATATTTTTAATAAATAAATTATATTGTAACTAAAATTGGCAAGTTTTTACTTTATATTTTAAAAAAAGATAAAAATATTTTAAAATTTGAAACAGTTATTAACAATTTAAATAGGGTCGGTCATTCTGCCGGACCCTGTACATAGTACAATAAACTCTTACATATTAAAAAAAAACAAATTATTGCCACAGCTTTTTAAAAACATAAGTTGTGCTAAGTTTTGGAAATGACTTAAAATATCTAATATATAAAAAACGCAATTCTACACAAAAATTTCAAGATTTGAATGGGGTTTTTACATTTTTGTAGCTTTATGAATATTATATAAAAACGCGAATTCAACAGTAGTTTTTAATATATGTGCATGAAAAAAATAATATTGTTCTCACAGAGAGTTATGCAGAATAAAAGAAAATAAAAGTAATACAGACCTAAGAGATAGAGTAACAAGGTCCACACATCTAACACAATGGTTGCTACGCAAGCACAAAAGCCGCGTTCGACTTTGTAACTCGGAACACAGGGCAAATTGAGCAGTGCACCGCCAGATACTAGCGTATAAAGCACAAGCCTCTACACCGCTAAGGTAACAAGAGGTTAACGATAATACATACATAAAAATAATATAGTACAGTTACAGTTTTGTTATTTGTCTAAATAAAATTGGCACTATACAGTTAAAAAAACTGAAATAAACATTTGTGGTATTAAGTCTTGATATTTAACTACTTTTTAGGTTTACATTGGTTAAGCAGTTTTCCAAAATTGCAAGAAGCAAACGCTTTAACAAAATGATATTCATAGTTGGAAATTAGTTGAAAATGAGTAAAATAACTGAAAGTATTTAAAAGAAAAATGTTCCAGTTGAAAAATATTGTTTTATCCACAACTCACGTATTATAGAGGAATAATTACACTGATATCAGTTGTATTATGTAGGCCATAAAACTGTAAAGAGTTTTATAGCTATAAAACTATCAAGCTATGTCAAATTTGACGTTTGCAGGTTAAGTTTTGCGTCAGTCTGTGTCAAATAACAAACAAAACCTACTATCATCGAATTTGACATAGACTGACAATACGCTTCAGTACTGCCAAATGTATAACTCGTATCACAGGCAACTCTAATTATAAATTTATTTGATGTCTCTGTACTTTCCAGCTTTTCACTATGACTTTTCACGGCTGTCAATAAAAAATTAGTTTTTTCGATAGTTATCGAGTTGTTGGATAAACGTTTGTATGACGCACGTGTGTTATTACAAATAATTCACTTGAGAAAAGACCCCCCCCCCCCCCCCCCCCCGTCAGCCTGGCGGCTTAACTTTTCTCTTATGGATTATTTGTAATATAACACCCTTATACAGAAATAACTATAAGTCTATTATATTTATTTTTTACCATTGTGTTTGTTTGTATTATTAGCTGTAGTTTCTATAACTAATTTTGTACTTTTAGGAAATCGATGAATACATTTCAAAAGCCAAAGAACAAAGCTACAGGCAAGTGCTAGACTTGGGGTCGAAAGGCGTCAATGTTCTTATGCAAAACAGGCTATA
>CALNHX010013475.1:0-16360 GCA_940337035.1 Agriotes lineatus
ATACTTGTTGGGTACTGGCAGGGATCTTCTTCTGCTGCACTTCAAATCTGCTCCTTGTTAGGGCTCCCGATTTTCGTTAAAAACATTATTATCATCAAAAGGGGTTACCGTTGGCTAATCTCTCAAAATCAAACCTAACATAGCTACTTGGATACAATTGCCTGCCGACCAGCTCGGTACGAAGACGGCGTGTGACAGTTCTATGAACGAAATATGCAAAACGGGCGCCAACGGTATTTTTAACAAAATAAGCAAGTGTATCCAGGCAGTAGAACGAGAATCCGTAAACTCAGTAGCACAAACAATCTGAAAGAAAGCACAACTCAAACATCGGTAGCAGTAACAAATAATAATTAAACACAATAAAATATCACAGTATAATTGGCATTTAAAATAACACAATACAATCGACAAAGCATAACTCTTAATATGAATGCGTCACAATTTACCAATATCTGCATAACAACAAAAATAATGGTTCAGCGGACGTTAATGGAAAATCAGAACTTAAATTGCCGCAAGCCGAGAAGCGGCCGCGCACACTCGCGAACGGACATGTCATAAAATGATTATCTAAATACAGTCTAAAGTACACCCTGTTAGCGGCTTCCGTCGAGCACTTTCAGCATGCTTATCAAGAGTCCAGGCGTGCTGAAGATCTCCCTGAGAACACGCAGCAAGCCAAGGTCGCACATCGAAGATAGCGGCGGCGACAGCTGCCTCCTCGAAATTCAGAAAAACTGCACACTCGAACTGAATTGCCCAAAACTGCTTATGTAGACTGATTTAACCAACACTGATTTGCCCCGACAGATTACTCGAATTTTGCCCACGGCTGCTTGTTCGAATTCTGCCCAAGACGGCTTGTTCGAATTCCGCCCAAGACGGCTTGCTAAGGAAAACGAAATCCAGAATAAATGCATGCAACCCTTTGGTAAACGACCAACAAAATAAAACGGAACTTACCCCGGGTGAACTGGGCAAACGAGCATCGAAGGCTAGATGCGGCATGGCGTAGAATAAAATCTCACATGCTTCGCTTTGCAGCGAGGCGCCAAAGCTCCCATAACTAACAAAATGTAGCGGCAAGACAAAGCGGATCACCAAAACCAGCATAAAACATCTTCGCCGCGTTCCGCCAAACCAAAAGGGACGCGCTCAGCCAAAAGAATGCGGCCTCAAGAGCGCTCCGATCTCAACGCTGTCGAGCAAGGCCAAAATCATGCCTGAACGATACGATAACAAGCCCCACAGAAATCGCAAATTAACGAAGGCGTAAAACTAGCAATGCAGAACTACAGGGTGTAACAAATTAACCGTAACAACATATCTATATTTCCCCATTCTACTCCCGTGTATCGCAGCAAACTTTAAGCCATTGGGCGCAGTTCCCTAATCGTATAACTGCTAAATTCTTGCAGGTCAAGTACCGACATCTGTCGCATAAAGTACAATAACTAAGGCAGTTGCTTCAACACAGAGGCGAACGCTGTAACGCATTATCATAGTACCGAAATCCCGCTAAGTGACTTAACAAATCGCTTGCAGAAGGAATTTGCGTTTAGTCTTCAATTCAGGCTCGAGACCGTTAGTATCAGATTTCGGCGCCTGACAGGAGAGCTTCATGCACGGGGAAGTCCTGCGCTTTGTTGCACTTTACATTTTGGGTGATGCAATTCAGCACCCCGAACAATAGATTCTTTATGCACCTGAGTGAGATGCCCAACGATGGAAAGTTTTACGCATGATGCAATCATCGAAATTACGCTCGTCAAGAGCGTCCCTTCAGATAGTCCCAATTACGCTGTCAAACCGCACGGTTGTGCAAGTAACGCTAAGAACAAAGAACAACGCCTTTTGTTCTTAGGGGCGTGTTGTACCCTCGGGTTTGTATGCAATTTCAAGTGCTTTCCGTTCCTTAAAGTTTCAAGTACCGGCGCGTAGAGTTTCACGCTTATCTTCAACGGGAACGGGCTCAAAGCATAAATATACACTGTGGGCCGTTGCCATTTTGTCGTCCAGCCAATCCCTGTTTCTTCAACGAAGGATTTTGCTGCCACAATTCCCCGAACCAGCTGGTCGGCCGCCACTATCAACCCTTGTAGTACCTGTAGGAGTATCGCTACCCCTTTTCGTTCGAGAGCATCGCCAACAGCGTCGCAGAACACCCAAGTCGAGATCTCCCGGCACCGCTGCATCAACAACATAGTTGCTTGGAGCCTTATCGATAAATTGAGGTATTGTAACAGTAGTTTTAATCAGTGTGTCGCGCATATTTCAGTGGCGTGCAAAGTTTCGGAACTCTCAACTTGTCGTGCATGTTATTTGCGGGCCGTGTGCTAATCGCACGAGCCATTATTTACTTTGAAATATAAGCCTTCAGCATAAGCTGAATGGAAGCCTAGCTCCTGGAATTATTGTAGGCTATTGGGCTAATTAAGTAAACTTATTCCGGGATCTAGGCGACCAGCATCTTAGCGGACATACCGCTTCCTTGGAATTTAGCCATTATTGTGTTGTAAGACCGTTTACTAACCCAGAATATTTAGCACTTGCTACTTGATCAAATTGCCTTTGGGCTTGTATATATTTTAGTAATACACTGCCCATTTTCGAAGTTATGTAGTGCTTTTTATTTCAATTAGGTGTGTATGTGTTATAACTAACGAGAATTGAGGTTCTTGTTGGGTTGTGTATGTATTCCTTTGTACAGGGCCCAAGCAACTGGAGAAAAGACACCAGAAAGGTAGGTGCAAACGCCAGTGCCGTGGGAGCGCCTCTTGGAGTACGACACGACGCTACGGCGATTGGTTTTCGGCTTTTGTCCGGTCGTCAGTTAACGATAAAACCTAACACCTTCAAAGGCCGTGGCGCCCTTCAATTAACCTTTATATCTTTACCATCAATCACCCCTTTCGTGGTATCTCGCCCTGAATTGTCCCGTGGAATGTAAACCCCCCTCCCGACCGAGTTTTCTAGCCGAGGCATTTGGGCTAGAGGGTGCACGCCGGGGCGAGCGTTATCGCAAACAATCGTTACGGGTCGTAATAAGCAATTAATCCTGTAACATCTTCCAGTTGAATCGTACGCCTTGCGCTTGGTCTACCGTTCTCTCTAGTTCTTCGGATAAATGAACCACTGTCACAAACAGGCCCATTCAGTGTTTGAAATACGTTTGCAGTAGGATGTCTCCGGTTAGGGAAACGAGCGCGATATTCTCTTTCTGACATGTTACAGTTTCCCACACAAAACCCGTACACAATGTACAGTTGGGGAATCAATATAGTTTGCATCTTGCAATAATCCTTCTCTTTTCTTCATGGTTTAAAAATAATTCGGAAATATTAATATAATATTTTTTTCATTTCAGTTCTCAAACCAAATTTATTGCACAAGCTACTGTTTATGAACTTACACTGAAAAACTAAAGTATAAACTATGTTTATTCCGTGGCTGTACATATCAGCATTCTCATTAAAAGTGAAATCCATTCTTTAAGTAAACTAAACAAGATAACAAAGGAAGTAATACGAAAATCAGAGATGAAGCAAAATTAGAATAAACCTGTAAACAAGATAACAAAAAAAAACACAGAAAACGCAAAACAGAGATGACACGAAGTTACAAAGCCGAATTAGAAACAGTTTTGTAAACATCAAACTTTGACAAGACGAGAACATTTGGCACTTAGCTGTAGGTGTACAGCGTTGCTATACTTTTTTAACGGACAGACCTAAATCAAGAAATGTTAAGATTAAAATTTCAGGGTTCAAAGAAAATATGTGCAACAATTATTTTTAATGCCTTCTTTTATTTCAAATTGTAATCTTTTAGTCAACAGATCATTAAATAATAATGCTTGTTTCAAAACTAAACATTGAGACTTTCAAGGCCTCGTGAAGACAGGGAAAGCATGGTACATCATTCTAGTATTAAGGATTTCGACTCGAGGCAGAACTGTTATTTAAATGTTAAAACACTGTATATATTTTTTTGATTACGAAGTACACATTCGTATCCTTAGATTAAAAACTCTAACGTAATTTGTTATTTTTGTCAACAGTATTTACTGAATAATAATAATAATAATAATAATAATAATAATGTAAACAAATCTATTTATTTCTTGCAACTAAAATACATAATTATTAATTACAGAAATAATTGTAGGAACCCCAAGGCGCAGTTCAGTCTAAAAGTCCGCTCTTCCACTGACACCTTGACATAATTGCAGAGTAATAAGAAACAATTATTCAACACTCGAAATCTACATAAATTAGATTCGGTGGTAAAGACCGAGATGCACATGTTAGTCATAAGTACTGTTAATGTTTTCACCTTTCATTAGTTTAAAATAACACCAACTTGCAAAGCCAGGGACAATAATGAACAATCCACCAACTTCGAGAAAGAAAGTACAACTACAAAAAGTGTGTAAAACGCTTTACCCAGAACTTCCTTCCTCGACATTGTGACACTAAGTAATTTTAAAAATCAGTTTAAGTTAGGAGTGAAATATCTTCACGTTTCTAATAAATTAAATAAGTTTTCGAATAAAACAAACGTTACCGGTGGTCGAATTCCAACGGCAGGCAGATCGCGTATTCAATCTCAACGTTTTGTGGATATTGCATGGGACTGGGCCATTTCTACCTGCGCCACAGAGCACCGACCTTTCGAGTTTCTACGTTGCTGCTATATTTAGTAACGCGCTAACTTGTGCCTCCTTTTTGTATCGTAAAATATTTATTCTGTATCTATTGGCTCCCATTTTTCGTAAGAATAAAGCCTGCACCATGTACAAATTATTAGTTATATCTATTACTAGGTTACATAAAAAATAAGCAAAATTTTATTTTTTAAGGTGCTCACCCTGTATATATTTGTTTGAAATTTTTTCGGTTTCATTCCAGGTAGATCTATAATGTGCATGCAAAATATTCTCTTCCTCCGACAAATTGTTTTTAAGTCATACCGCCAACAGACAGAGACAGATAGACAGACAGACGGACGGTATTGGGAAAACCTGTTTTTCGTCTTCTAGGGACCCTGAAACGTGAAGATCCGGAGAAATCTCGAAAGGTGATTTTTTCGCGATTACAATACTTCCTTCGTCTTTTAGACGAGGGAAGTCACAGAACTAAACAGGTAGTACTAGAGTTCAAGTAATAATAATAAGAATAGTAATACCAAAAGTCAGTACAGATGAGTAGATAGCATTTAAATTTCGATGATCTCAGTTCAGGCGATAACAAATTAAAGAATTTAGAAATTTGGTAGCCATAACTTCGTTCGAAGAAAGCTGTTTTATGTAAGGGTGAAGTTAATGTACCTTTGTACAAATATTAATATTATGCACATAATCTCTGAACGAGATTTTGCGATATAAGTACGAGGGTTTTTTATCTATGATGATCTTAAAATAAAAACAGGCACTCAATAGCTTTGTTCAGTTAGTCATATTTAAGCAGACAGTTTATGTGATCCGTGGTCAAATTTCCTTATTCCGAATATTAATCTCATGGACTATTTGAATCTGTCTTTGCTTATCTTTGGTCAAAGAAGAACCATAAATTTAACTGTAATAAACAAATTGGAATAGAACTAACGCTTCACAAAGACTTGACTAGATTTTTCTAGATAAATAGTGCCTATGAGGCTAAATTAACTTCAGATTCATGTACGTTTTCTTTAAACCGCTAGTTACATCTGATTTGAATCGCAAGATGTTATCAATTATAAGGCCTAGGTTTCGTGCTTCACCGGCAAGACTACACCATGAATGTATAGTACGGTTGCCGAATAGTAATACAGTGGCTTTAGTTGGATTAAGTTTTAAGCAATGATCTTTAGATATATTTGAGATGTTTATCAGATCCTGACCAATGTGGGATAATGTAAGTTGGAAATTATCTATATGGAAAGCATAATACAGCTGAGTGTCATCAGCATACATATGAGCCTGGCAGTGTATAAAATGTAGAGGTATAAATCACGTATAAGAGAGGACCAAGGATAGAGCCCTGAGGTACTCCTTTAGTTATTTCTTTTGACAAAAATGATCCACAAGACAACCTTACAGACTGACACCTGTCACTCAGGTAACTGCGTAGTAATTCAACTGAATCATTGGCAAGACGTATATAATTTTAGATAGCACAAATAAGCTCATGGTTAACGGTGTCGAGGGCTTTGATAAAATTTAGTAAGACGAGTTTTAAAGCTTTAACTTGATCATGTGCAGTTATAATATCGTCTAGTACATGAGCCAGCGAGGTAGTAGAGCTATGATTAGCACGAAAGCCAGATTTATTGCTAGGTCAGATTTTGTATTGCTCCAGATGACCTCTCAGCCGTGCACAATAACCTTTTCTAATACTTTAGATAAAGTTGGAACTAAGGTAATTGGTGATAAGCTTTTATAGCCAGTAGGTTTAGGTACTTTAGGTACAGGAATCACTATAGCTTTTTTCGACTTACTTGGAAATTTACAAATAACTAAACATGAGTTGACGATGTGTGTTATATGTTGTATTATAATTGGAGAACAATATCTAAGAATTTGTGAACTGCTTCCGTCAGCACAATCAATAAAATGTCCCATAAACACCTGCAATTATAAACATAACGTCTAAGTCTGCATCTTGCTTTGTTAATTTTATTATCCTAGAAACTTAATAATAATAAGTTTCGTTGTCAAGGGTAAGCAGCAAACAAATATAATCACCAGCTTACACGTTTTGCTACTAAGGCTGTATCACTGACTTACATGATCAGCAGCGGGAAAAAAAATTAATAACAAAAACAACTGCAGCTGTTCAAAGTGACTTCCACCACTCTGTGTGCAGCAGTAAACATGCTGTCAAAGTTAAGTGATTCTGTCAAAACTGTATAGGTTATATTATTAAGTACCTTTAATCACCACTGCCAACATAAATTAATTATTAAAAAACCCACAGCCCTCTAGACTAGAGAATACAAGTTTTCGATCATACTGTATCTGAAAATCCAATATTTTTTCAAAATTGTCAAATTGATATTAGCTGTGAATTCTAAAAAATGTAAAAGGAAAACCCATAAATAGTGGACGAAAAAAACTTGCCTGCAACGTTTATTTTAATTATATACGACAAAATTATTGTAAAACACGAGAGACTAGTGTACCTGTAGCCATGAAAAACTGATCCAAAATTTTTCGCTGTTTGCTCTACTCTTACTAAAGTATTATACAGGTACACTAGTTAAGACAATCCTATATTTTCGTAATGTAAAACTAAGTTTGAGTTTAAAGCGCCACCTACTGTATTCTTATTTGACATGTAGTACAGATAGTGGTCTGAACCTATGTTTGCAGATGTTAAGCTTATTACATCCAGTATTTGGTTACGGTAATACTGTTCTGTTTATACAGTTCTTAGGAAAATTCCGCTGCATGTAACTATGATATCAATATCCGTACCACCATAATAATAGGAAAAAAATTGCATACAGCAAATAGCATATATAATTAACGTTGTGAGATTGACTGCTTTGAGCTCAGTAGCATAAGCATTTTTTTTTTAATTTTATCAAGTCTCAAAGGTGACAACTAAGGTTTTCAGAAATATCAAAGGAGCATTTGGCAAGTAGCACAAAAAAATGTGTTGCTACCTTAAAACATATTTCTAACAGGAATGTATTATTGGAGGCCCGTTTATACCGCTGAATGTCGTCAGAAGAATTTACAGTCTCTTGAATTAACCAATGTAGATTTATTACTTTAGCGGGTTGGCGCAACATTAATTATCAGTATTTCAAAAGTAAGCTGTACTTCTCAGCAAATCAAAAGAAAATTTGACTTCACCTAAAAACGGCACCTTTCTAAACCTTTTACTTAAGTTGATAACTATGCTGCTATTCGGAATACAATTTATGGAATGTGCAAATAAAGTAAGACTAAATGGTTTTAAAATAACATATTTAAAGTGTTAATAGAAATATTTAGCCGAACTTAAATAATTTTCTGTTTAGAGCCAGATGTAACTCTTACCTTTTATAGTTTATGATAAAAACTTTGAGAAAAGGAAATTTTTACGGGCAATCAAGCAACTAGTAGATTTTGAGTGTTACCGTTCCGTAAATGCATCCACTTGGAAGTATTGATGGCTCTTCGACGCAACTTCAAAGTCGTGGAATAAAAATCTTCCCACATACATCCCACGAATCTGAAACTCCTTTCCGTCTTGGTGTCGTTCTGTGGAATAAAATGTTTGCCTCCCGTTCGGATATTTGAAGGAATTCTAGTCAATTGTTCAACCGACGCTCTGTTTATCGACGTTCTGCCCCGAAGCAGTCCTGGGAGAACTTCCTGTTATTAGCTTCTAGTTCTGCCAGATTGCTGATAGTTCACCTTTGAACTGCCGTTGTCCATTCTACATTCAAAAAGAGGAAGTTACTTGGGGATGTTTTCTGTTATATCGCATTGAAATTAATCTCAGTTAGTGTACTAAGAGGATATTTTCTAGTTAATAAACTAATGCAGTTAGATATCTTTCTTTGTTTACGAACCTCTACCAACGGGTCCAAGTTTTTACTACCTTCCCTATGTGCGACTGATTAATGCCGTTGCCACACGATTATTTTTCATTCCGCCACCGAAAAGAATTATCCTATAACTATCTATGCCACCTCACAATAAAACATACAGTCCACTACAAACTCCACCCTATTATTTAGATAAAAGTGGAAGCAATCTATTTTACTTCTTGTAACACACATAAGTTTTCAGTTGAAGGATCCATAATCATCTCGAAATGGGGTGAATATCACAGGTGGAATAGTAAAACTCAAACCTTCCCCATATATAACATATGAACAAATAGGTAGTTAACAAAGCGACATGTTTCGAAAATTACGTCATCAGGCTACTAAAAATGAATTGATTGACTAGAGATAAGTTACGAACCAAATAGAAGCTAAAACTTCTTAAAAATCGGGAAGCAGTAGATTAATGATTAAAATTAATAGCATAATTCTAAAGGAATGCGTGATAACCTTGAAGAGGACAACAGGTGTGACTAAGCCACATGTAAGATGAGTGACCTTCGTGGTCTAAACATCCGAACTACATGGTAAAACAAGTATATAATTAATTAACAATATTTCAATATGAAAAATAGTAAAACTTACGGGAAATTCATATAAACAATTACAAAAATTACTGTTGTTGTTTTAGCGGTCTAGTATCAACGGTCTAGGTTATGATACAGCGTTTTCAATACAAGTCATATTTCTAGGTCGTGCTAAATTGACAACTGCATAGTCGCACGATTATGTTTACAGTGGTAGGCCTAATTTAGTATACATAGAAACACAGAATTTCTTTCTGAATACGACAAGAGAGATTTTAATCATAACTGTGTTCAGGTTTTTGTGAGTTGACGTAGGCTACAAACGTCTTAAAGTGTAAGTTTGGCTTGGCTGTTCTGCTGACAAATATCATCTCACCCCAAATCCTTAACAAGGGTCTAATTACTAAACATTAATTCCTTAAGTACCTACTAAACTTATTAATCTGGTCTTCCCAGTCAACGTAATCAACCTCTGACTCACTTACTAAAGTGATTTCAGATATTCAGTAAAGGGTTAATCTTTATTGCGCATCGTGAAGTATTTACTCATCTCATGGTTTTTGCAATAAATGTAACTATACTACTGTCATGCTTCTAGCATGCAAATAAACAGATTTAAATATTTACATGCATAATACCTAATATCATTGGCGCCCCACGCCCTTTCAAAGCAAATAAGTTTTTCACCATTAAACAAATTAGTCCCCGTCCGAAATAGCAGCTTCGTAAATAAAATCCACTTCAATTCTGTCGGTTCGACTGTGCAAATGCCTTGCACATTTGCATAAGTACAGCTAAGTCCGACGGCACTGCAGGAATAGCTGGAGTTTTAGTTTAGATTCTTTTCTCGCTGTAGCTATGCTAGAAGCATTGCGAAATTAATATGCACCCAATCCTAAAATCTCGACTGAAACTTCACGAACAGAACGTGTACTTTGAGAAGAATACATAAAGTACTTTATTTGCGACATTCTTGCCTTTCGTACTGTAGCTAGCTTCCCTGCAGGAAAGAGATAAAGTTGCAGGATATACACGATGACATTGGCTTTGTTTTCCACTTATTTCGTCTGTGCTTGGCTCAGAATACCAACTCTATTTTGCATCACAAAACGAAATGGAGTGCATTTACGGATTATACTAAGCAGGCTAACTAATGTCAAGATACAGTTAAATAACGCAGCCATGATGGTTTTACCAATAAATGTTTCGACTAAAAACTAAAATTAGCTTGTGAGAAGACGAAAATGCAGTTGAAATATCCACTGCCTTGCAGTAAAACTTCGCACATGTTTGAGGGATTACAGTTAACACTCAAGTAATACTCGATCTCAAATAAAACAGAGCAAATACGTGAAGTGGTTGCAGTTTAAACGCTGACACCCGCATGAGGTTGCATTCGCTCTGCAGATAGTCTGGTGCAAGTAAATGCACTCGAGTGCAGCGAAATTACAGTAGACATAGCACTCGGATTTCTAATAAAAATACCTACATAAACTTCGACTCCGGACAGAAAGCTGAGGAAGAACTTGAAGGCATGAGCGAGCAATCTTTCTTTGCTTATAATATGTCTTATAGTTCAACTTGTATCTTTCGAACGATAATAAACATGTGAACTACATTCGTATTGACCTTTAAAATACTCATTAGTTCGTTCCTATCGGATATTTTAATATGAGCTTTAATAGAAGATTCAGTATTGAAATAAGTATTATTCATAGTAACCTTGTGTTAACTAATCCAATAAATGAGATAAAAATACATCACTATTTTTAAAATATAAGTAACATTTTGTCCTTCTACCTTCCTTAAACGAAAGTTAGCACAGCCCTAGCTAGCTCAAACCCTCGACAGAATATGGCGTGAGGACCAGGCAGCGGTTACCAAGAAACGTCAAAATTTTTATACAAATGGTCGCCAGTCGTTATACACAACATAAACACAAACCTAAATCTTAAAAGAACACAAGCAGGTTCATGAAGGGTAGTTGTCCAGATAACAAGAAAATATACCAGCAAGAGTACATAGAATTTAATATTCATCAAACTAAAATTAACCATTAACCGTCTCCGGAAAATTCCTCGAATGCAATTGCTCAAAATCAATTGCTCGAAATCAATTTCTCGAAAATGTTTTGCTCGAATTTATGTGGTCTTAAATAATGCGTCAATACTAAAATCCTCAAAATCTTTAGTAGTAAGTGGTCAAAGAAAGTATTATGTTTTTGTAACAGGAAAGTGATTAGATTGTAATTACGGGTATTCATAATCAGGATAATGGGTTTTTTGTTATTACAAATAATGTTAAATAGGTTTTTCTTAAGACACGAAAGTGATTATCATCGGAATGTTATGTATTACATTGCAAACATTCCAGCAATTAATTATGACAAAAAATGCTTGCCCACCGGCTTGCAAAACTGTAAAAATTGATAATATAAAATTCCCGGCGTTCAAGGTCGCACAGTGTACACACTTTATGCGATTTTCACCAGTTTGCTATTGGCCTCTAATAAAAGCTATCCGGGAGGCCTTTGTTTAAAACCGCCTAAAAATAATAACTGGAAAATCTGCTTTTATGGGCCGCTAAATTATGCAAAATAGTGTGCACCTACTGCTATTTAATGGAGAGCTCTTTCATGGTGTTCTCAGAGGCAGCAATCAAGGGTAAAGACGGTTTGAGGTAACTAAAGCATTCCTGGGTCGAAAATGTTGCTTGAAGCGACCTTAGCTCGGAGCAAGGTATTGTGCAGGAATTGTGCGCTCAGCGAGTGACTTCGGTTAGGCAACGCAGCACAAAACATTTTACAGGAGATAGTGGCCTAATTACCACTTGATTAGTACAGAAACTAATTAACATAGAAGAGCTTACCCTAAGTTGGAGAATGGGCCTTAACGATTCGCTAGTGACGCTTCTTGGAGCTTGCACAGCGTTTGTGTGCATGAAACAAAACCGCAGGAAGAATTCAGAGCCTACTACGATAATCAGGAGTCAATTTCCCTTAGCGTAAGGTTGGTATCAGAAAACCAAGCAACTCGAAATCCTAAATCGAGGTACGCTATTACCCAAGGTTACGACTTTTGGGAAAATAAAGTTGTATCGTGCGACGTTAGCACAAAACAGATGAGGAGCGTGGCTATTTAACTTAGATTTGCGGAACGGGACCTTTCAAATAACATAATGTATTGTTTTTTCCAATACGTACTGATAAAGTTGTATTTTATCTATGAAAACCTCTATGGTCGAGTAACATTTTAATGATGAGTGTGGTTAAAATGTTACTTTATTCAGTAGTGAATAAAACATCCTATAATCCATAGCAACTAACAAAATACATACGTGTATCTTCGTAACTACGACACAACCAGATAATATAATTACTTATTTAAATTTATTTATTTATTTTCAAAACTTATGAAGGCACCGAAGAAAAATGTATGCCACATGTGAATGAAGAGATTTAATCCATTCCTCTTTGCCTCGTGAGCTAATATTTTCCTCTTATGGCTAAAATGCCTCTTTATTCGCTTGTACCATACATAACTATAATATCATCTTGTCACTATTGTAGAGTGACTATCAACCTAAACTTATTAATTCGTTTTACCGAACTAATACTCTTGTAATCGGCAAAAAAACTTACTATACAGCTACAAAAACAAGTTCACACACATACTTACTCGTAAGCAAAAACGCATTCTTGCCACTATGTTATCAAATCATCATCAAACAGCCTCTTGTATTCATTGTTGGACGTAGGCCTCCTCGAGACGTTTCCAATTCTCTATTTTCTCAGCAATTCCAATCACTCTAGTGGGTAAGATGTTTTCATCTATTGCTTTTGTTGGCTCTTGGTCTCCACTCGAGGACCTTTTTCGTCCATCGGTCATCAGTCATTCTGGCGACGGCTCCAGCCTGCTTCCATCTTGATCTTCTGATACGTTTGTGTATCTCTTAGTTTTTTACACGATCTCTAAAGCTACGTAACATCGATCTTTTCATTTTCCTTTGCGTTACGCCTAACATTCTTGTAGATGTTTTGGCGAGAGCTAATGTTTCTGCGCCGCTAGTTAACACTAGAAGGACACATTGATTAAGCGCCTTCAGCTTCAAGCTCACTGGCACGTCCGGTCTGGGTATGTCCTTCATTTGTCCATATGTTGCCCACCTTATAGTGGTCCTTCTGGACAGTTCGCACTTTTGATTGCCCCTTCTTAGCTTTTAACCCAGATATATATACTTTTCCACTACTTCCACACTTGTGTTTCCAGCTGTGTTACTCATCATCTGAGATTTTCTCTTGAAGGGCATCTTTGACTTCTCTTAGATTATCCGATATAAGAACAGCATCGTTCGCAACGCGGTCATGATTGAGTGTTCACCGTCGATAATTATTTCTTTGTTTTCCACGTTAACATTTTACATGTGTCCTCAAGAACTGTAGTGAACAGTTTCGGCGACATGGTATCGCCCTGCCTAGCTACCCGTTTCTTTTTTATTTTGTTGGTGGTAGAGTAAAGATTTACAGTTGTTGTTGCATTGTCGTAGGTATTCTTGACGATGTTGCAGTATTTATAGTCGACTCTGCACTACTACAAAGCCATGAGAATTGCAGGCACTTCTACTGCATCAAACGTTTTCCGGAAGTCAACAAATAACAGAACTATTACTCGATTGTATTTAATTGTCTTTTCTACGAGAGTTTTCAAACGTTGCAGGTGGTCATTTGTATCGTATCTCGAGCAGAAGCCGGCTTGCTCACGGGGTTGAAAAAGTTTAGTCTGGCTTCCAAATCTATATGTTATTATTTGGGTATACAGTTTCTTTTAATGGTTGAACAGGCCTCTAATTTTCGAGATCTGATTCGTCTCCTTTTTCATGTAAGAGAATCATCACCGATTGTTTCCAGTTGGCAGCAATGTTTAGGCCGTGCCAGCATAAATTAAAAGGTATTTAAATATTTTCAACCAGATTTTCCCTCCCATTTTTATCGCCTTCATAGCTATGCCGTCTACCAAGTCGAGTTATTGTTTTTCATCTTACTGGGGCATTATTAATTTCATCTATAATAATAATAATAATAATAATAATAATGATCTTTATTTTCCCAAAATTAAAATAAAACATATTTCTTAATAACTATATTTAAATGAGGCGAAGTTCAGCCTCAGGTATACTGAAGCTGCTCTGCCACTTAACCTCTTATAGAGATGGCAAGGATGTTTTCCGATCATTTGTTTTCGACTTTTCGTTGGAGATATACTGTTGCATACAAACCACTACCAGGGTTATATGCGGATTCCAGCACACAGGTAATTGCACTTGCACGGTTGTCAGGTGTCTAGGTGTACAGGTGTTCCAAGGTGTACGGGTGTTCCAGGTGTACAGGTATGCCCAGGTGTACACCTGCACACCTGAACAGGTGTACACCTGCACCCCTGAACAGGTGTACACCTGCAGACCTGAACAGGTGTACAGGTGCAATTACCTATGTGCTGGAATCCGCATATAACCACTACTTATACTTAGGAGCTCCTATTTGTTGTTTGTGATTTAACCGGTTTTACCCTTCAGTTTGTTCATTTATTCGTTTCCGTTGCAAGGTTTTGTTATTACTATTTTAATGCTATTCTTTTCTTCGACGATTTGTACAACTCTTTCACTCTTATTTTTATCGTTTCTTATATATTTCCGCATTAACTTTAAACTCTCCTTGTTTACTTTTTTATGACCGGTTGATTAACATTTTGGCCGATGTTTAATGGTTTTCTTTGTTCCATTTTGTACCTTGTATTATGTCGTTCATCTTGTCTATGCCGCTTATTGTTGATCTGCCCTGTAGGGGTGTGCTGATATATTTTCCATTTTGTATCGTTCGTCGCTAGCCAGTATTTTAATAGTCACTTGATTTGGGAATTTATTTGGTACTGTGACGCCTGCATGTCTTCTGCAGTGGCGGTTGCGTCTTAGGGGTGCAGAACCACTAGCCTCACAGCCATCAACAGCCCATCTGGCATAGGAAAGGAGTAACTACTGTATAATTGAAAATATGTTTGATCATCTATCCTACCATTATAATATAACACGGATTAAGTAACGAAATCCGCTTAAACATATAAAACAATGCCAAATAAGTATTTCATCATAAAACTCGCTGGCATGTATCAATATCGAAAACGAAGCTACTGCGTCTTTCAACAATTTTTAAAGAGTAATTATGAATGTGGAAGTTTTTTAATATCTTCAGTTTAAGATTTTGCCCAAGCATTGTTGAATAAACAACTATTTATATAACTGAATCTTCAAAAATCATTAAAACTAATAAATATCCGAGAATTTCCATTCCTGTATGAAACAGGAGCTTCACTTATTAAAAATCGGATCTATCACAGTTTTATCAACACACATGTCTAATGATATGTGACTTCCCAAAGTACTTTTAAGATAATAAACTAAACTAAATAGCATAGTCCAAAATACGTGCAAATTGCTCACGGTAGCAAACATAAGTAAGGACGTAAAATTTAAAATACAATTTGTGTTAAACTGAACGTGTTTCCGATGTCAGCAGGATTTCAGGTCCATCGTAAGGGTAATGTTGGTCACAAAAAGGCAGTAACTCCGGACACTGACAAGGAAACGCACGATCGTCCGAAGGGATCCAATTTTATTCCGAATCACCAACGTAAAAGAGTACTCAGTCAGTCATGCAATATTCAGGTTGTAGCTATTTAGCGGTACTTGACAACTATAGCAATCTTGGAGCAAATTTAGGTTAAATGAATAAAGAAACCGGCTGCATTCGAAACGCTACTACGGACATTTTGACGTAGCGGTTATTACAGCTGGAAATATTAATTGTGAAGGAACCTTTTTCAAATGTGAAATAATCCCCGCTTAAACCGCCGATTTAATGGACAGCCCCCAGTTTCGCATTTAAGCGCCCCGAAATTAGTTGACACTTATTCAGCTTAGTGGGTTTAAAAACTTTATTTTCGCTGCAAAGTTGAGTAAACAACTATTTATAGCAGGCTGGGCATCCGAGGATACCGTTTTGAAGTCCGCATTTCCCTTTGATTGAAATGGGTATCATTTCGGCCTTAACTGTGGGTGATGGGTAGGAAAGTTATCGATTCATAGCTAGCCAAGGGGCAAATAACACCTTATTCGCTTGTGTACAGACACGGGTAAGGTGTTTTGTGGACGCCTACACGGTTGCCTTCCTGTTTATTCTCTGCTATCTTGTGCTAGCA
>CALNHX010013476.1:0-16358 GCA_940337035.1 Agriotes lineatus
GCTAGCGGTCTTATGTCAGTCTTTATATAACTTTCCCAGGTGGTAACGGAAAATTGTTTATTGCTTTTCGATGGCCTGGTGGACCTTGCGACTTCTCAAAAGCGCAATTAGCTATTGTGCTCCCTATCTATTGCCGAGGATTTGAAATTGCTTTAATACTCTTCGGCTGTAACCAGATCTTCTTTCGCTTAAATTATTTAGTCTCTTTCGTCCGACACTGCACCCCTCGAGGATTGTATTATTCGACTTGTCGCATATCTGGCTGGTCGTGGTTGAGCGTTACCTGCTGTTTGGTCACAGTTTTTTTGCACTTCGCAGATGGCATAATGTTATCGAGATCTAAGTTCTAAATTGCCTGATTTTCATAATTAGATTTCCAACGGAATTTGTCATTCATGACACTAATTACGCAGTTTACGACACTACTAACTTAATTGCACGTAATGAAATATTCAAAATTAGTTCCCCACTGATGTAGGTTGCACAGCTAGTAGTTAGAGAAATATTAATCTTTTATGACTTCCAGCGCTGCATTTGTAGTTTTTTAGCAGGGTGATTTATAGACGCTACATTTGGCCATGCTTCTGCTATACTTTTTTAAATGTTTTTCCAGACAAGAACAGGCTGTATTTGTCAAAGTTCCTCTTCTAGCTTACATTTTTCTGTTGATCCATAAAAGTTGTAAGTACGAAGGTGATGCACATTACTAAGATAGTTTCGACTATAAAGAGTGGTTCAGATAAGTGTGGCAAATCAAACTTACTTTTTCTTTAAATGGAATATTTTATATGTGGGTAGCTTAAAAGTGTTGCATTCAAATAATAATCATTTTGATATATTAAAGTTGTATGGGCATAACGGCAATTGCATATACGGGTGTTTAGGAATTGCACGGCACTATTTTAGAGATGTGTTCTCCAGCACGAAATAAACGAAAAAGTTCATACAAACATGGGACCTTAACGGCTTCGTTTTTAAAATACAGGATGTTGAAATTAAAAAATTGTTTTTTTATTTGGAAAACGGTTAGTGGTATTCTAATAAAGCTTGGTGTAGGTTAGTATTTCATAAAGTGTCATTGTACGGTAAATGGCTATTTTTGTATCTAGAATGCGAAATGCTACTTTTACGTTCGAGAATGGAAGTTATTTTGCCGAGCTTTAGCGAGGCAAAATACCCATTCGAGAACGCAAAAGCATTTCGCATTCGAGATGCAAACAATGATTTTTCGAAAACTGCAATAAAACTAAGTAGTATGAGAATAAAAAAAATAAATAAGGTAACTGTTAACGTTAATTGACAATTTTATATTTCATAAACAATTCATTTTTGAACCACGGCCTGCTAAATTGTTTAACAAACGTCAAAGTGATGTATAAATTTAACTCACTGCAATATCGGCACCTTCAATTTACATGTAGTACAACATAAATTAGTCATGTTTATAATAGTTTATAATAGTTATTAGTATCTATTTAAATTTTAAATTATTTAATATAAAACTAATGTGGGTTACTTAATTAATAAAATCACAAATAAGTTCTTAAAAAATTTAAAAATTTTTGACATTTCTTTTATGTTCTAGAACGCAAAAGAGTTTTGCGTTCCAGAACATAAAAGTATTTCGCTGTTAGGTGACAAAAAAGAATCACTTTGCTTATTGAGAATTTAACGAAAATGTCAACATTTGATGACAGTTTTCTAAAAAATAAATTTCATTTATTTCCACCAGTAGCGTGCATCGGGGCCACCTCAGTTAACCTATCTTAGAAAAATTTGGTACGCCACTGTGTTTTAGCCAAAAGTTTTGTAGCTATTGTAAGACAGTTTGTTATTAAATAATATTTTAAAAAAAATGTAAACTGTATTTCAAAGACGAAGCCGGTTAGGTCGCACTAACACCCAATCAATGAAATTGCTGTTACAGATGTTTCCGTTTTCCTCGAAAAAGGTTTATTCTATCAAAAAAATAATAAGATACATCTTTTGTATAGTTTCAGTGGATGAAGCTAAAAAGCGTTTCGTGTTGGCTCAAAAACAGTGCCGTACCAGATTTCTCTAAAATAAGGTAACTGAGGTGGCCCCGATGCATACCAATAAATTAAGTTTATTTTGGTCAAACGATGCCACTTTATGAAACACTAACCAACACCATGTTTCATTAGAATACTTCTAGGCGTTTTCCAAATTTTTGAAAAAGGTTAAATTTTGTGTAACTTCAACAACCTGGTAGATGGTAGATCTGGGTATGAATGCTATATAGGCTGCTCAACTTTCGCATTTAATTATTTCGATTTTTTTCAAATGGAACTTAAGATGTTAAGCTAATCATTAAGTTAAAAAAATAAGTTAAGTTAAGGTATGTTAGTTTCAATATACTAAGTTGCGTTCTATTTTTTGTTAAATTTATTCTGCTGCTCCCCCTCCCCGCGGACATGTGCTCTCCCCCAGGGAAGCGCACCCCGCAGTTTGGAAGACGCTGCCTTAGTGAGTCGACTATCATTTAAGGGAGTCAGGTCAACGTTATGTAGTTCATCGACTAAAATGTTTCCTCCAGAGCTATCCTGCATGGAGCTCCATCCACTGTGATGCCCAGTAAAATCCTAACCTACAGAAACCCTACCGTTCAGTTAAGTAGGTTTTCTGGATCTGATGTTGCCATTTTTTTAGGAGGTTTGTAGATACATAATACTGATGGCTTAATTGTTCAATGAATACCGCACACGACTCTATGACGGGATTATAATTTGTACTTTCTAAAAATGTTAAATTTTCAGCTACTAGGTTGGCAACACCCCCGTAGCCATCACGTCTGTCTACACCAACCTAATAAAAACCTTGTTTTGTGAAATCCAGGGGCCATTAAGAGGTATGACACCAACTGTATTTGTTGTAAGTAAACTAAGTAAGTTAGGTTTATTCGTGGTTATGTATTGGCAGTTCCATTGCCAAAAATATTTCTAGTTTGTTCAGTCGCCATCGCTATCTGAACCTGATAAATAGGTAAGAACCACTTTAATTTCTTTTTTGTTTATTTTGAAGCTCTGGGAAGACTACATTTGGGCCAATTCTTCTTAGAATATTTTCTAATATATTGTCCTGCAAAGACAAAGAGTCGTACCTGCCAAAATATAATGGTGTAAAAGAATGTTTCCTATACTGTTATGAAGTCCGACTTGGCATATCTCAAATGAACATACGTTAAATGTAACTAAATTATTTGCCGTATCTGCAAAACTACGATATATCCTTTGTTCAAATATCGTATCTTACAAATACTAAGTTAAAATATCGCAACGGTGCAGATACGACTTTCTAACTTTGTATCAAGCACTGCATCTGACAGATATCTTGCTTTGACTTTGTAGCGAAGCATGTTTATTTGTACGACTCCATTATTCTTGAAGTTTGGACTAGTTAATTTTGACCTTTGATGATGTCATAATGTCATTATTACTGTCAGGTCGTCACCATTTTATGGTTTAAGTGTTAAAGTGTCAGAATAAGTGTATAATGGTAATAAAGTTATCAAAATTCTATTTTTTTTCCATTAAATTGTGAAGTTAGTTGGTTATAACAACAAGAAAAATTAGTAAACTTATTAATTTCTCAATAAAGTGTTCTGTTAAGGAAATTTGTTATATACCTTATATGAAATAAATAAACAAGGTAACCTCAAAACTGTACTGTCAAATCATAACAATGTATTATCATTTCTATTATAACATTGACTCAAGTAAAATGGAGCTAATATTACACCACTGTCCGGAAATATAGCAATTTTGGAAAGATAGGTCATTCTATGTATCTCCACTGTGCAGGAAACACGAAAATAACTTCCTCGACGCGAGTACAATTTTCTCGCTCATTCTATGCTTGTTAAATCGCTGAATGATGTTAAAATCAGTTATTCACCTTTAAAATTGTTAAATCGGGTTTGTATCACTTCGCAGCTTGTGGAACTACTGTTCGAAGATTTGTACTAATTACTGTTACAATAGGAAAATGATTATGCCAAAAACGCCAGTTTATAAATACATTTTGTTGGAGTTAAAATATTACCACGCTTCTTTTCAACGTTTCTCTTCAGAGAGAAATTTTTTTTCGGTTTATTAGTAAACAACTGACTGAAAATTGTCATAGCAATCAAGAAATTGTAAGTAATGCGTGATCTGTAAATTAACATTTTAATTGTCAGGTTAAAGGTCAACTTTTCCACATTTTAGGTTAGAACTGTTATTTCAACCAAAAAACAACTGGAATCCTACTACGAGGTTGTGCTGAAAAGTGCCTGGCTTTGGTGCTAATCGAGTAAGTTGGGCCAGTGTAAACCATACTGCAGCATGTTTAGCTATTCAGCACCACGCATGCAGAGTAACAGAATCGTACGTGCTAGAGTTTTCATTCTACGCATTAACAAAGCAGACATGTCGGTGCATGCATCTGCCCATACCGCTCACCACACCCTGACGAAAATCGACCACATTGGCTTCGAATTTTGAACCACCAGCCCTATTCCTCAGATCTAGCGCATTCGGACTACCACCTCTTCCCACAGCTGAAGGCACCTGAAGGGTACCAAGTTTGGCTCCAATGAGGAAGTCATCGCAGCTACGGAGACGTTTTTGGAGGGACAAGCGTCGAATCGTCCCACTCCTATTTGGAGGGGTTAAGAAAACTGGAGAAGCATTGTGCTAAATGTGTTAGCTTGAGGGAGGAGCACGTTGAATAAAATGTGTTTCATATTACGCTAGCACGTTGCTTTCTATGTAAAGAAAGAAACTTTTCAGCACATCTTCGTAGCGGATTTGAAAGCTGGCTACAGTTACAATTCGAGTAAGTGTATTCATGCAAATGCATTCATTGCTATAATAATGTTTAAAATGAGTGTTTCAGCATGCAGCTAATTCTGTCAAACTACACTCATAAAATTGTAAAGCTGTTCAACTCTTCTTTTCAACACATTTAGTGCTGTCTGTCTTGCAACATTGATATTGTCTTATTCAAAATACAACACACATAATGGGCATTTTGCTTGCTTTGGAAAGCAAACATTAGTGCCCCCATATGACAGGTGCCTTCATCGAAATAGCGATTATGTAGAAATGTAGTCGAGAGGTGTTCTTACATTTTATATACGATCAATGTTTCATATTCAGATTTATTTTATATTCCTACCAAAAGGTCGAAAAAAATATAGCCTTCGTATAATGAATACTTTCCCTTACTGGACAGATCTGGACGAACACTTAGTTGCGTTCACGTTGAAATTTCAACTTCCTTATAACTAATTACTTATTATACCCACAATAAAGAAGTTCCCGCAAGATTTCTTATCTCGTGTTGCCTCAACTTTCTTCTGCAAACTATTAAACAGTATATTTTTATTTCCACTCTGCGTTTCATATTATTATAGAGATTATGGAATAATTCAATTTTTTATTTGTGGATGAGATATAAACTAAATTGTCGTCAATGAAATTACAAAATTATTTAAGCCTTACCTGACTTTTCCTCTTACAAATGAGTTTCATTGTTAGTATAAGCTTCAAGCAAAAATAAATATGTTTTAGTGGTATACAATGATATTACTCATATACAGAGTGCACCAGAAATGGCAATAAAATGCTAAGTAGTCTTGAAGCTTGATTAATTCTAATGGAACAATAAATTGCATTGGTAATAAAATTATGATGCTCAGTTTACTCACTCCGATTAAAAAGAGAAATTTACAGTTGACAACACTGTTAGAGTAAAACAACTCAAGTTTAATGAAAAATCGATTGACAAAACTAACGGTATAATGGTTATTTTCAACAAATCTACAGAAATAATGCAGATTGAACGGGCTTTAATTCGTGATTTAAAGTTTAAAAGGCGTAAGTAGACGAAAAGTAGCCATTGCACAGAATATAATTTCTTAGTCTGAATGGCATTTCTGTGACACCCTGTATATGGAACTAATTTTTGGAATTTGGTGCAGCTGACTGGCCGATTGACTTCAATGGTGAGATACAGTTAAAATGTGGGTTTCAAAATAATAATTCTGAATTGGAGATTTCGCAGTACTTTCACAATCCAAATAGTTTTATGCTGCCTTTAGTACAAACAAAAACATCTACCACTTGGGTGCGCTTTAGGCGGTTTTGCTAGGATTAAGCACCAGCTTAACTTTCTGCAGCTGAAATGATTTGTGGGACTATTTTCTGCAGTCGACTACAACTAATCCTACACATTTTTCCGTAGAACGTAAGACAACAGTGTGGAAGTTTAAAGCTACGTAGATCACATGGATAGACTAACTTCTGCGCCATTTAAATTAGTCAGGCTTTTAGATGTCCAGAAAGCATGAGCGTGGCGCTTATTAAACTTTCTAGTAAAGCTCACGGGTCAATCTTAAAATTGGAGTTTACATGGTATCAAAGAACTTTAGCCAACAGGCATTTACAATTTCAAACTAGATAGCAGTGGTTGCCATAAGTCTCAAAGAAACAATGCTAGCTTATTAAATAGTATACTACTATTCATCGTAGAGCAGGGTGATATGACATGATAGAACTGAATAAGAGCTATTTATAATAAATTCAAATAAATTTAAAGAAGACTGCGTAGCAATTGCATTATGTAGGTACTTTAAATATTTCAAAATAAGAGGGTATTTTTAGATAAAATCTTCTAACAACGGCAGTATTGCATGCCATAAGCCAATAGAGAAGTCAATCCTTAATGCAAGAATGATGAAAGTAGACATGAAAATATAATTAGGCTAACTAACGTGTATTTAAATACAAAATGGAGTTTGAGTTTTTTACGAGAACTTCCTTTGCAGAGCAGGCATATAAGTAAAACTAGAAGAAGTTACTACAAAGTGTGGTACTGTAAAGTATTGGTTCGTAACATAATTTTGTTTGCGATACGCTGAACAATTTTGTTCAAGGTACTTTTCCACACTACTAACGCCTGAACTTAGACAAAGGAGGGTTGAATAGTGGTCTATTTTTGTGTCTCGTTTGTCAAGTTAATTTCTCGTACTAGCGCAATTGGGCATGAAAATTCTGATTACGACAGCTTTCATTTTACAGTGACACTCTTGCGTATTTAGCGTATTTAGAATTCAACTATCGATCCTTTATTCGGTCAAGTTCTTGGCGCCGTACAGTCGCCAGACAGCCATTAACTTAATCGTAAATCGGATTAATAACCATAAATACACACACGTGCAGAAAAACAAGATCGGCATTTTGGCGTTTAAGCTTCTAGAATTCAATCCATATACTCCCTGCGGGGCCTCACAAATTAAGCGCGGCCAAAGAAGTAAGGTGTCATTACTCAGCAATCGGAAATAGTCGGATGATCGACTCTAGTTTTCCTTTTGTCGAGTTGCGGGCAGACATAACACAACAAGTGGCAGACTGTTCACGAGAACATCGGAAGTAAGTGTTAAGTTTCGCGGTCCCAGACGCCAACCCTAGTTCGGGGTGACATTTGCGGCTTATTTAATTAGATGGTGTCGTTTATTTTGGCCCTCTTCTCATCGCAACAAACGGTGAAGTTGGCAAAAATACCTTGGGGTATGAGGAATCAGCTTACTAAATAATTACGTAGATAGTCCGGTGTCCGGTTGACATATGTTGATGTAGGTTACGCTATGGCCATGAGGTTCCATATCGGAACAAAAGTCTTCAAATAACATTTAAAGCGGAATTCGTAAAAAACCCAGTGAGTAAAATGTGGTTAATGAAGTGCTTTTGCAGGAACTTCTGATTGATAATAGTACCCACCTGTGTTGAGGATTTCAACGGCGTTCCCGCCTTCTAGACTTTACCATGGGACGTGAGATGCTTCTAATCTCTCATCTACCGTATTTTCCGATAGCCGCTTAGCAGAAGTCAGAGGTTATCGACGTCGAATGACATGTGCAACCGTCACGGTGGCTCTACGACCCACAATCAACAAGTGAGAACCGATACAGTTTCTATCAGATATTTCATTGTAGCATTTAAACTATCGTCCCGTTTTTACTCTGAAAAGTGCAGTGGATAGGTACCTAAATAGTAGCGTGTTTTGAAAACACCGCATGGCACTAAGCATCTTAAATTTAAATATCTTATGAGAGTCAGTAATTGCGTTGGCAGCCTATAAAAAATCAATGGCATCATTATAACGAAAATAATTGTTGCTAAATTGTGCTAGTGTACTTGCATATCTTTTGCTTAAATTTTATATAATTAGAATAAACTAATCCTTGCTTTCATTTGATGGTGTTTGCATGCGACCTTCTTGTATTATTTATGTAAAACATTTTAGCTACTACAAAAGATTAGGCAAGTTTGTTGCAGAAAGAGCTGAACCTTCGCATCAAACGCGGTCAGCTAGCCTAAATAATTGGCGTACTGCCGTCTTTACGGGCAATTTTTTTCTTCTAAAAAGAATTTGAAGCCGGTGAGTAAGAACCTATTAAAATAGTTGGAATTCATCATGTCATCGCCACAGCTAACGAGTATCCAGTTAAACCCCGACCAATCCGGAGAGCTAAGCCTGCAACCTATGTTACAAAACATCGTAACGCAGTTGGGGGTGCTGGCACTTGCATTTTACAAATTTGTCGTATTGCGATGATCAAATTCAGGTTGTGGTTTGCTCTTATGTCGTAAATACAAATTGAGTCCCAGAGTCGTAACGTTGATTTTGGCTGTAACACGTTGCCAAAAAACTTCATTTTGAGCTTTTAAAGTAGCTGAATTAGGCATGGTTCAAGATTTTCGACTAGAATCGTTTAAAAACGATGTCATTTGTTAATGCAAAATCAGGATAATGTAAAGGAAATATATTAACCGAAACGCTGCACCATGTTTTGGGATAGAGAGATCATAATTGCATAGTAAGATAAGAAAATAAAAATATCCGAATTGACCCCACTTGGTTCTAGTTTTCCAACGACGCCCTAGTTCTTTGCGGCAGCATGAGCTTATTTTGGTCGTAAATACCATTTCATTATGTAACGATTTGTACAACAATTCGAAACACAAAATGATACACTTTAACTACATTTAACTGTAGGAAAAGAAGCAATTCTATCAACTAAGACAAAAAATCAGCTCAAGCAAGATAATATTCACTGAATTTATAAATGACGGCTCAAAAAATTTTAAAATCCATCTACAGAATTGTACAAACCATAAATAAATGAGGAATCTTACCCAGAAGAAAGGCTAACATCTTACATATCTCCCATATATAAAAAATGTGCAAAATTGTTACATAATTATAGCGGTCATAGCCACTATTGCATGAATATAATAATAATAATAAGGGAATATCGAGAACACCGTACGAAACATGTATAATTGAGAAACATCACCCAGAAGGTTGACAAATTATATATCTCCCATATATAAAAGGGGCGCCAATATGAATTCCCACAATTTCATGAAATAGCGGCCATATGCATTACACCATGGATGTATAATAACATAGACATTTCGTGGGTTTAAGAAAATACATTGATGTATAGAGCTGGAAAATTTACACTCGCCTTAGTAGATAATATTAGAGAAGGAGATGCAGAGGAGCTTAAGTATCCACGTTCCCAAGTATTGAACATAGACCTTGGGAAAGCATAATTAATTATGATAGCGTTCCTCTCATGACTATGGAAGGCAATAGAATATCTTGAAATTACTCCTGAACTGTTGAATCCATCACACAGTTATATAACAACAATTCGCTAGAATGAAAATGGGAAGTTATACTTCGCAAGCTTACTATACAACGGAGAGCTTGCGACAAGGCTGCATCGTATGCCCTACTTTGTTTAAAATATATCTAAACAAAATTCTTCAACTGTAACGTTTCGCTCGTAATTAATCGCTACTAAATTTAATTTAAAATTAAAAGTGCTTAATATTCGCATTTTTACAACAATGCACGTTACAACAATCGGAAGTTCCCGATGCGCTCGAACTTACAAGCTCACAGCGATGCGTTAGCCGATCCTAAAAGCGTTTTAGCGCATCTTTTCTCCTATGAGCGACGAGTCCCGAGAGCCGATCGCCGCGTATAAAACCGAATTCGCTCCGTGAACTCGAGGAGATTATTATCCCGACGGTAAAAACTTCGCTTCTCTAGCCCGATCCCCCGGCTTCAGCTGAGGACGGCCTCGTGCCTTTCTCCGCCTGCCCCCCCCCCCCCAAAATTAACTAGGATTTTCAGCCGCACTCCGTTTAAAGTTTAAACTAAAATTTGAATCAGCTCATATCTGAGTCGGATTGAACTGCATTGAATTTTCTCGAGACTCGCCTGACCGTTTAAATACAAAGACCCGTTCGAAATTCAAATTTGAATCGGCTTATACCGGGAGTCGGAATAAGCCGCATTCAAATCTTCTTAGGTCCCGTCCGACCGATTGTGCACAACTAATTTATGAATGGTTATCGTAATAAGTTGGTTGTAATCATCGCCGGCTTGGCGGTCCGTAGAAGCCCCTAAAAATGTAATTAACGTTTTGCTGGACTTCGGCACTTGTTATAGTATTTAACATTACAAGCCAGGTAAACAGGTTTTACTGGCGATAGGATTAGGATGACTGGCGAGCCGTTAGGCGAGCCTGTCATATCCTTGAGCCAGTAAAAATGGTTACCTGGCGTGTATTGTTGAATGTTTTATTTGTTCCTCACTTGTAAATAACTAGAAATGTATCATTTATGCAAAATGGCAAACTGACAAGCAACTAAATTCATCAATATGACACATACTAAGGAAGACAACTCTGGCTTTGCACGCTATCATTTATCTATGAGCATGCTTGTAAAATATAACTGGCTAGCCAGTAAAAAATTACTGGCTAGCCAGTTAAGAAACATTTTCAAGGTGAATACAGTGACTTGATAAATTGATGTTTACAAGTGAGGAACAAATAAATTGAATTATTGTACCGGGAATAACTTAGTTTCAATATCAAACACACTTGAATAAGGAAATGCAAAGATCAGATTCACATAAAGCAATAAAGCTAGTACTAAAAATTCAATTAAACGTACGTACAGTTAAGTACGATATCTGCTAAAGATTCCTAGTGTATATCTTTGAGTATTAATCCCGGCATGTATTTCTCGATAAAATATGCTGTTTTCTTAGGCAGTAAAACAGCGTACTTGCCCTGTTAAAAGTACATTTCATCCAGGAGGTAAATACCTTGCCACGAGCCGAAAGTCAGATAACAGCCGTGTGGAATTTAATCCGAGGGCGAGGTCAAACCTCACCAGGTTATCACAATAGCACTACCTGCACTGATTCTTGTATAAAGTAACTAATGCATAGCTTCAATCAAGTTACTTTATAATTGAAATGAATTAGAATCTCTCGTTTATTTACATCTGCACCGGTGTCATTTTTAAAATATTTTTGGTTTACAGTTCTGCCAACGTAGAAGAGAAAACACTGTCTTGACCGGTAACTAGACGTGGGGAAAATCGCTGCCATACATCGACGCACGACAGGCAGCCTACCCATCCAGGGACCAGCCGCAGGATTTAAACCGAAATACGATTCTAACTTGTACATAATTCAGCATATAATATATTTTATTTTATTTTTGTATATATTATAGATAAATGTATTTTATGTTAGTCTTGTTAATTTATATTAGTCAAAGTGTAAGCAATCAGGACCCTGACCCAATAAGCAGCTACCATTCAAAAGGGCACAATTAATAATGCTACAGGCTTACTTTTCCCAAGTAAATATAACCAGAAATCATTGTAAAGCCCCAGCTAGCATTACACAACGATTCGACAAGAAGTCTAAAAAAGTGAACTTCTTATCAAGAGAGTGCAAAACATTTACAAAGATGTGATCTGTCATCTCGTTCTTAACACCATCGACAAGTTCTTTAATCAAGTAGGCTCATCATATGTATGCCCTTATTTAGTATCGCAAATGTGTTATACAAAATGTCGCCCTCATTCGCGAGGAGCTGCAATAGATGGTGCCATATTTCCTTTTAAGGCTAACTATGGTGTACATCAGAGTCGACAAAAATATAGTGAAGATTTGGAACCCCAAAAAGGTTGTCTAATATTGCCTTGCTATGTCAATTGGCTTTTTCGTTACATAATTCCATTTACCCAAGTGTGTTGTAGAACCTCATTCATTCTATGGGCAGCCTCTATCAGAAATCAGGATGTTCACGTTCTTATGTCTCCCTCCAATGCTTCTATCATTCTACAACCCTTTACCCGTAGCTTTAGAGCAGTCCCTAATGCAACCTCTTCTTCACAAAGATTTAAAGCAGGAAGACCCGGAGTAGTCTGGGTAAAACATTAGCGTCATGGTACTCAGACTCGTAGTAACTTGTATCATTCTGGGCCACCAAGATGGCGTTCCATAACAAACTATTGGTATTACGCCAGCGTATAGCCACAAGACAACACATTCTCCGTTAGTTATTGGTCACCCATCTTTTCTATCGCCTTCAGAATAAATGCTGTAATCTCTACCACCTGGTTTACGTATGTATTTATAAGGAATACAGCCCTTGAAAAGTAGTACGAGGTGAGGAGACGGTGGTGTCATCCAGCCTTGGCAGGTTAGAAACGTTTGATTGCTCAAATTGTTTTTCTCCTTCTGCGACCCACTGATTGCTATCTTCTATTCTTCTTAACCATGAGTAGAAGTGGTATCCTCTACCCATGTGGGAAGAGGGCCAGCAGGAGAGGGTGCACATTCATTAGCATTTTTGTCGCCTCCTTAACGTTGTTAGTGAAGGTTTTATTGAGACTAGCTACTTGCTGATGTGACAAGGCCCATTTTATTCCAGTATAAGCCCTCCAATCGAGTTTTGTCTGTCTGCCTTTCTGTCGGAAGGAGGAAGACTATATTTTGCATGCCCATTTATACAAGGTGTTATGGCAATGAGTGCAAATATTTTAACCAGTGATAGAGCTCACCAAAATGAACAACTTTTCTATTTATCGTTTTTCATTTACTCGAATATTTTTTCATACATTTATCTCCCCTAAATTTGACGAGCTGCTTGGTAAGCAAATCTAAGTTAAAGGTGAACGACACAAGTATATTAAAACTGCAAAGCTCTTGCACAAAAAAACACGCGGTCAATAACTTACCTACTCATTTGATAAAGTACGTTGGTGACCAGATGTGAACTGGAAGTTTGATCAGTACCTATGCAGTTTTTGTTGGTTTGCATATCAATGAAATGCATTTGGTGTTTTGTGACATTAAATTAAAATATTATTCCATAATTGGGTATGCATTTTTAGAGTAAAATTGTTTTGAATTTTAACTCAATTTTAAGGACGTTTTTGAAAAAATGATAAATGAAGAAGTTGTTTAGTTTAGCGAGTTCTATTACGAGTTAAAATATTTGCACTCATTACCATAACACCCTGTATATCTACCTGGCATGTAGCCGAAAAAATTTCGGTAGAATAGGCACTCTAAAAAATAAAAATTTGTTTAGTGTTGCTTTACTTGAGGAATAGATACGATTATGCCTTATCATTGGCAAAAATGTGACCTAACAAATACAAGGTAAACATCACAAATTGGCCAGAAGAGTATGTTGCTTTACAACGTAGGTAAAAGACGAAGGAACTTTTTATTTGCAAAAGATAAAAGTAATAATTTGCACACAGATCAGGCTTTATCATTGGTGAAAATGCGACCTAGCAGATACAGACACCACAAATGGTACAGAATAGTATAGTGCTTTATAACGCATTAGAAACTCGTCCAATCCAAACATTCCCGTGGCTCAGTTATCCTAGCGGCGGACAAGAAAATGGCTCGAAATATAATCCTTGGAGCGCGGAGTTCGAATCCCAACGGAGTAAATTTTGTTTATTTACAAATTGATCAAATTCTTGCAACGGAAAATCCGTGTAAACCCCTTTACAGATTCTTTAAAACTGTTTGATTAAGGTAATTTTTGCCATTTCAACTTCTTTGCATCACTATGTTGTACCGTTAGGTGATGCTGTCTTCACATTTCCTGGTCAGAAAATTCTATTATATATAGAAGATCAGTTTCTTTCTTTCATAATAGTACATAAAACAATCATCAATGAACGTGCTATGGCTTGCACATACTAACCGCATGGCAAAAATTAGATGGTCGGACAGAAATACCGAAATGAACTCTGTGTAAAAACAAGACTAAAATGAGAGCAAGGTTGAATTGGAAAAAATGAGAAGAAGGGGTCTCAATAACGACACATGCTACGGTAGGAAATTATAGAAACTGAAAACAAAGAGGCAGCGTCAGCTGTAGAAGGAAACTATTGTTTAGCTAGTTTGATCATTAAATAAAGATTTATAAGCACAATCAGAATTCTATTTGAAACAGTTTCGTAGTTATTACAATTTTCTTTTTAAATGAAGGCCAATACAACTGAAATAAGACAAATGTGGAAAGACACTCTCTTCGCACTGGATGTAACTATGTAATGATGAGACGGTCTGACGAGGGTCTGTCTGATAGAAGCTACCAAGAATGTGGAAAATATTTGACATGATGTCGATAGCAGCCCCTGCTTGAGCGGACAAGTCCGGATTCTCGCTTAACCTGATTCCAATTCGAGTTCATTAAATCACAAATTGTCTAATTAGGTGCAACAGAATTAGCCCCTTTAGGACCCTGCAATTTACCTGGTTTGCATTTCGGTTTAGTCGCCAAAGGGCGCGAATCAGCATCGATCCGCCCCCGAAACTTTTCAGACCCTCGTTGTTCTGCGGCTCACGTTTTCGGGAGTTTAACTGAATCCTTTTGAACTAATCTCATAAGTTATTCTTCCGAGCGCTAGTCATCGGAATTTTCATATTTCCCGTCCGCAATCGTTCCGCCGCTATTTTTGAGAGACGCGTAGGGTTGGCTCATTAATTCTGCAAATTAACGGACGTCACTTAAGCGTGTCACGAAAACGTAAAGCGACACGAATCTGCCAAGCCCACGGTCGCCACGAAGAAAATAAATTTCGCAAGTTTCGAGTCGCTTGCGTTGTCAGAAGTCCCGGAAAAATCGCCCTCGGGCCCGCGTTGACACGTATTTTGTTAGGACGCGGGCGGCCCGCTTTTTCAGTTTCAAATCGGGCCATTTGGAGCCCGAAACATAAGCAACCCTTCGTAATGTAGTTAGCAACGGAAGGGTCGGTAGCAGTGCGTCCAGAATCAAGTTAACAATGCAAATGCCTCGGCCGAAAACGAGAATATTCGCCGCGGCCTCCTTCCATTAAATTCCTGTTAAAATTCTCATTATACGCCGATCACCTTGGAGCATTTTTCCATTATTTTAACAAATTTTCAATCAGGCTTGCCCTGCGGTTATGAGCTTTAAAGCGCGAATTTCCTGGGACGGATGGCCTGTCACTTTTGGTAGTTTTGTAATTGCGATCGTACAATAACGCAATGCTGTTCATGACAGCCACATAAAATTCCCGGTGAACACAACGAACAATTATATGAGATCACTTTACTCGTTTTGATGAACTGCGCCATCTTTGAAAGAGCCCATCCCGCTGTCCTGATCGGATAATCGATACTTTAAGATAATTGTCTGATTAAAACTACTCGTACTTACACTTTAACGGCTATAATCTGGTTGTAAATAAATCATTTGAAATTCATTAGAACTCCAGGTTTTACATTTGTATTTTTTTAGAACTCTCCCGGTGTAGGTAGCAGTGATAACTACACTTTACTTAATAATTTGAAGCAGAAAAGTTTCTTCTAACATTTATATCAACACATAACACAACTTATAGTTGACTACACCAATTTTATCACCAAAACATTTATTTTATGTATACTAACATGCGATTATTAGAAACTTATAATCACTAAGTTATTTAGTGACTATCACTGCAAACATAACAATCACAGCAAAGTTTGAAATTTAAAAAATCGGAACGCAGCAAACAAAAGGAAGTGGAATTTTTTACATCAATAAAGCTCGGCTGAAAACTACGGCTTGGGAATCCTCGCCCAGGACAGTAATTCAGGGAGGAAATAGAAAAGGCGATAAAGTCTCCGGGAGGCGGTTTGGCGGTCATTGAAATTGGGTAAGTAGAAAATTCGTAAACCACATAATTGAAAATATTGAAAATCTAACACACTAATTCGATAAACAGCTTTTTATATATAACGTTAAAGGTTATGAGAGTTGAATACAAATAATTATAAAAGATAAATCAATCACACAAAAGCTCTTTTGCAGCAGACCCTTAGATTATAGCTGTGTTTAGCTATAGTTGTGTTGAGCACATCCAGAACTTACCCCTACACGAATTAAAATTGATATAAAACGAAAAAAACGGGTTTCTCTTTCAAACTGTACAAGCAAC
>CALNHX010013477.1:0-16332 GCA_940337035.1 Agriotes lineatus
AAAGTTTGAAAATGAGCCATTACTTTTACGTCTCATCCCGTTCAGGAAGTGGGTTACCTTGACAACGGGTGAGAAGTAGGTATTTTCCTACCGCTGTCATGACAACGGATTTTTGCCGCATTGTATTATTAATAACTTAACGTCAGTTTTGAAGACTGTCAAATCCATTTTTCCAATTCTTGATTAGAATAAAGTAGTTGTGAATAAAATTATATACATACCACGGTGGAAAGTTTCATTCCTGTCACGAGATAAATTAACCTCAGCGCTACGGGACAAGGTTTACTGCTTAATCTCTCCACCTCGCTATGTAATATATAATTCACCTTGTTTATTTACGAGCTATTGGTTACTACTTTTCACTAGAATGCTAATCTATATTCACCCATAACTTGATAAAACTGAATTTTCATCTCTGATTAACCATTTCTTTTTATTGTTCGTTAGAAATGAAAATATATCCGCTAAATAAAATATCAAAAGTGATTGTGGGTGCCGCCTTTCTAGGCAATTCGTGACCGCTTTACAAAAAATCAGTAAAGGGTGTTACTCAGAACTACCTCGATTGTGGAAGTTTTGAAATTAAAATTTTTGAGATTATTAAAGAAAAAAAAGTAATTTATGTTTTTTAAGGTGCCACCCTGTACATGTTCGATCAACAATATGCCTACTTTTGTCAAGGGTAAAAACCTGAGCATGTGCAAAATATTACTTTTATTTAATTAATAGTTCTTGAGTTAAAGTAAAAATAGGATTAATTTCCGTAAGGTGCTCACCCTGTATATTGTTACAGGACAAAAAAGACTATTACGACATGAATGCCGATCTGTCATAATAAGCATTAAACTTTAATGCACGAACACGGTTTGCACCCGTCGAGACAATCTTCACTTAATCGGAAATGGACTAAATTGATCGTTACGTTTTTCCACAAGCTCAACAAAGCAAAGCTTACCCTAATCACGCCTCAACTATTCTGCAACAAGGAGTTGACCGACTAAAGCTCAAAGAGAATTGGTGATTCAAATTAACACGACGTAATTTAGAGCGAGATGCTGTCACAATAGGGGTTGGTTTAGAATAAAGATTAAAAGGGGTAGGCGCCACGAGTTTTATTGATAGGGTAGAAAAGTTTCTGAACAGCCCCCGTAGAAACTCAAAATCCTAAGGCCGTTGCTCAGCTCAAGCACTGCTGTGAGACGTCTTAGTTCGCTTGCACATACCTTTCGTTGGTTGTTCCTGCCTTCGCCTTGAAACCTCACACATAAATCAGGCCAAAATAATAGTTAATACAAATAAATAAACAAACACATGCAAACAGTATAAATAAAAAGACGCCCACATTAAAATGGAATTTGCATCTATTGTATTTAAGTGTGCATGTATAAGTTTGACACAAATCATTTGAACATGAGTGTATATGCTAACTCAACTAATATTAAAGGATGTTAGTATTTGTAACTTAATTAACGACAGAAAAAATGTATACAAAACAAGGGGTCCACAGTAAAGCTTAAATAACTTGAGTTTAAAGTTGGCCGATGTGAGAAGGCCACGCTACGTCCATAGCACTATTTTTACAATCAAATACACACATGCTTATGACTGAGCTTGCGCAACCAAGCTTTGCGTCGCATTGACTCAAGATGGCTTAGCACACGCTGTTCAATATTAACTTCAAAAACTACTTTACAGTATCTGTCTTTGATCTTCTGCCTCCACGATATAGCGTCGGATACAGCGTGGAAAATACTCGTAAAATTGAAACCTAGTGACGATCGTTACGACAAATTATTACCTCGGTTTCCCACCAATGGTCGATTTGAAGATCTCCTACAGAAATAAGGTCAACTCAACGCGAGAAATGCACAACTTTCACCTATAATGGAAAATCTCATGCTGCATCCAAGCTCTGAAACCACCCCGGGTAATGAGATTAGCCCTACAAACTCACTCGCTACTTTACTGCTTTCATCGTTAGAACCAGAATCACAGAAAAATAACACTCGCTCAAAATGATGTAATCCTTTGGGGTGCTAAATTTTTCCCATTTCACGAATTGAGCAGTTTCACAGATTGAGCTTAATATCTAATATTATATAAATAAAGGAGAACGATCCAAATGTGTGTGTCCGTCACGACAATTGCAGACGCGATGTCCCCCATTTGCGTTTGCATGAATTTCGCCGTCGCCTCGATTTCGCGAACGGGGCCGAGCCCCGAGGTTACCCTTGGAGAGGGGCAAATCCCCGAGGGCCCCCTTGAAGAGGGGCGGAGCCCCGAAAGCCCCCTTGGAGAGTGGCGGAGCCCGGAGGGCCACCTTGAAGAGGAGCGAAGCCCCGGGGCTCCCCTTGGAGAGGGGCGATGCCCCGAAAGCCCCTTTGGAGAAGGGCGGAGCCCCGAGGGCCACCTTGAAGAAGGGCGAAGCCCCGGGGCCCCCCTTGAAGTGGGGCGATGCTTCAAAGGCTTCCTTGGAGAGGGGCGGAGCCCCGCGGGCCCCCTTGGAGAGGGGCGCAGCCCCGAGGGCCCCTTGAAGAGGGACGAAGCCCCGTGAGTCCCCTTGGAGAGGAGCGAAGCCCCGGGACCCCCTTGGATAGGGGCAGAGCCTCGAAGGCCCCCTAGAAGAGGGACAGAGCTTCGAAGGCCCCCTAGAAGAGGGGTGGGGTCCCGTGAGCCCCTTTGGAAAGGGGCGGAGCCCCAAGAGCCCCCTTGGAGAGGGGCGTAGCCCCGGGGTCCCCTTGGAAAAGGGTAGAGCCCCGAAGGCCCCCTTGGAGAAGGGCAGAGCACCGAACGCCCTTTTGGAGGGGGGAGGTGTCCGGAGAGCCCCCTTGGAGGGGGGCAGAGCTCCAAAGGACCCCTTGGAGGGGGGAGGTGTCCCGAGGGCCCCCTTGGAGAAGGGCGGAGCCCCGAAGGCCCCCTTGGAGAATGGAGGTCTACCGAGGACCCTCTTGGAGAGGGGCCAAGCCCCGGGGCGCCCTTAGAGTGGTGCGGAACGGAATTTTGATTAAATCGATGCGATTTTAGAAAAGAACTCTTAACAATTCGTGTTTCTTTTTGAAAATTATTAGCAAAGCTTTAAACTGCTCAGTGGTGACACATAAAATGTAAGGTTACTAAATCACGTTAGCTAAGCGTAGCTAACGTGATTTAGTGACCTTAATAAAATGTGCTAAGCAGCGCATACGAAAATACATCAGGATAGACCGAGCAATAGCGCGCGCAGCCCCGTTTATATACAGGGTGCCCGAATTTCGTAGGGACAACATGGGTAACTTTTGTATTTGAAGAGATAGAGAGATGGTTAAATTAGCAAAAAGGTGTAGGTTTGAGAGCTCATTAAGAATCCATCTTCAAATTTTACTTGTCATGGCCCACTAGTCTAAAATTTAAAAAAAAACAAAATCTCCTAATTTCTTTTATATACCGTAACTTTTTTGTTAGTTAAGATATTAAGATGCGATTTGAACTAATTTGCATAGTAATTTAAATACTTTTATTTGCACTTAATAAAACTAATTTTATTTGTGCAAATTTCTAATAATCTAACCTAACCTCAAAATTTTAAATTGGTACCGTGCAATTTTTTTGACCCTTTTAAGAGAGGATTTTTTTCTGAATGCAATGATGTATTACATGATATGGAAACTTTTTCAAAATTTTGAAAAACTGAGCTTATTCTTTTTACAGGCAGAAATCACTAGTGCCATGATCACAATAATTTTGTTTTTTATTTATTACGTTATCTGTGAAATTATGTTTTGAAACAAAAAGCATGCTTATCATCATACGTGCCTTCCAGTACAGTAGTGTCAGTGTGTTCCGTATGTTTGACGTGTAAGTTCTACGTTCTTGTAGCACTTGATATACGCACAAAATACATCATATTTTCAAAATTTTCCATTATACACTACTGACAGGCATGTATGATGATAAGCCTGCTTTTTGTTTCAAAACATAATTTCACAGATATCGTAATAAATAAAAAACAAAACTATTGTGATCATGGCACTAGTGATTTCTGCCTGTAAAAGGAATAAGTTCAGTTTTTCAAAATTTTGAAAAAGTTTCCATATCATGTAATACATCATTGCATTCAGAAAAAAATCCTCTCTTAAAAGGGCCAAAAAAATTGCACGGTACCAGTTTAAAATTTTGAGGTTAGGTTAGATTACTAAAAATTTACACAAATAAAACTGGTTTTATTAAGTGTCAATAAAAGTATTTAAATTACCATGCAAATTAGTTTAAATCGCATCTCAATATCTTAAGTGACAAAAAAGTTACGGCATATAAAAGAAATTAGGAGATTTTGTTTTTTTTTAATTTTAGACAAGTGGGCCATGGCAAGTAAAATTTGAAGATGGATTCTTAATGAGCTTTCAAACCTGCACCTTTTTGCTAATTTAACCATCTCTCTATCTCTTCAAATACAAAAGTTACCCATGTTGTCCCTACGAAATCCGGGCACCCTGTATATACGCATACGCGGTTGAACCAACGTCTTTTTTACTTCCTTTTACAATAAAGGAAGTATTGGATTCACCCCAAAAATTCGAAATTGAGTTTTCAACAGATCTTCACGTTTCATAGTCCCCTGAACCCAAAAAACATTTTTTCTTCATTGGTCTGTCTGTGTGTGTGTCTGTGTGTGTGTCTGTGTGTGTGTCTGTGTGTGTCTGTGTGGCTGTGAACAGAATATCTCAAAAACGAAAAGAGGTATGGCGTGGAAACTTCATATATAAGTTTTGTGTACTATGTAGATGCGACAGCAAGCTTTTGAAGAAAATCGCATAACCGGAAGTAGGTGTTTACTCTTGTGATTTTTCAGTTTTTTTCGATGTTTTCAAAAACGGCTCTAACGATTTTTTTAAACTTTAGATTTTTATTACATTTTTAATGTGTATTGATGTGAGATAGGTGATTTTCCAGTTAAATACTCCTAAAATGGGTTTCTTTGTTTTTTTTCAATTTTTTTTATTAACTCCTATTTTAAATAGAACACCCGGTATATTATTACATTTTTAAATTCAGCTTGAAATTCTAGAGAAAATTTGTCTCTTGAACTAACTCTCTATTTTGTACCGTTTTTGTAGAATTCGTAATTTTTGAAAATTTTTGACAAATGCTTAAAAATTTAAAATCATATTTTTGGCTAATTATAAGATCACTGTAAAAGGAAGTTGTGTGCGTGTATCACACCAGATTTTTTCTTATAGATTCTCTAGCCAAAAATTTGCTACACCGCTAAAAATATAGAATATAGGCATTCATTGAGAGATTTAGTTAGATATAAATATTAGTTTTTTATAAAGATAAATAGGTATTAGAAGTACAATATAAATGTACATTTGACAAAATTGTAGAAAGGATCTACTGTTTTACTAGTACAGTCATTTGGTTCTAAAAAAGAGGTTACCTGGAAAGTTTACCGGGAGTTTTGAAAATGGGTAATTTTATAAATTTTGATGTGCTCTTTCTGAATTTCAGCTTTGCCACCTCCTATCTTTGCCGCTCACGCCGCCATATTGAAAAAAGTGGCCCATAAAAGCAGTTTTTTGACAACATCTCCTTTCCGGCTCATTTCACGATAAAAACATTTATATACAAAATAAAACTAGAGAAAATTTCCTACAATTTATGTAATAACTTTTTTTTTTTCGTAAAATCAATAGTTTTGGCGTACGAGCACCGCAAACCATTATACATCTTGACACTGTCCAGAAAATGATGCCTTATTTTCATGCCAGTGGCCACTTCTTATATGCAAAATCTTGCCATTTTGAAACAATAAGAAAGCCGACCTGCGATTAATTAATAAAATAAGCAATGGTAGTAAAAATCGCAGATCAACCCCCCTACCATTTATACACCACGGCAGCTCTGAAAAACTGTTTCTTACTCACCGCGATGGCCGACTAGCTCAAATATCGGCGGCCTTAGATCGTAGGTTCAGATCATCAGCTATGTACCCTGGAATGTCTTCAAAAAAGGAAAGGAAAATGGAAATGGGCCCCAGAAATCAAAAGATTTCAAATAACAAGAAGAAAAATAAATTGCAAGTGACTAGCGTTTAATTAATCAACAATAAGAAGTTTTGAAATGTCAATAATCAATAATCAGGACAATTAAAATGTAAATAATGTAATGACAAAATTGTGTATCTTAACTGAAGGTTTCGACACGCATAAAATTAAGAACCCCTTTCGGGTTATTATAATAATTTACCAAAACCACTCGTGGGATAAGCTTATCACAGTCATCTAATAAAACAGGCTATTGAAAATAAATAGCGTGACTGTACCTTTTACATAGGGTCGAAACACACATCAAAAATAGCAAAATTTATAAACTGTGCATAATTAAATATAAGCATTAAAATTCAAATATTAAAACAAGAGCATGTATGAAATTGAACATTACAGGTTAATAATGGCAAAACGTATGAATATAAATTTTAAATATTGACGGGTTTAAAATACACAGATGTAAATTTCTGGTATTGAAAATAAGTCGAAGTAATATAAATCTCGGAGTAGCACCTACTAACCTCGAAACGTAAGCTGGACGTGAACGGCAATAATCATTGTTGAAGTCGCCGGGGAAGCGCCGAAAATTGCTGCAATAGCATCTTCAAACGGCAGCAAATACGCCGGACCCAGCAGGTGTCGAAAATGCGATAAGACTTGGCCTCCGAGATAAACTCGTTGTTGAAACGGATAATTAAGATTAAGAGCTAAGAAAGATATAATTAGTATGGAGATAATAAAACAGAAAAAGCGCAATCGTACCTGATTACAATCAGCCCTTAGAAAATACACTGCTCGTTGAAATTGGTTGAGCGCACGTAATTCGACATAATTAAAAACAAGGCTTAGCCGCGCCGGTATCGGCGGGCTCAAGCGAAGACAGCAAAGTGCCCGGACGAAGAATTTCGTTTCCTCGAGGAAGGCTCGCACTCTGATAAGAGATAGCACAGGTCAAAAGAGCAAATTGCAAACGATAGGAACTTGATCCAGGTACAAAATGCGTTGGTTTGGAAAATTTACGAATTCGAAATGCAAAAGGAATTATAATTTAACTAAAAATATACAGGTTAAGCCTGAAATAATTGGATAAATGGCGAAACAATTAGGCAAAGCCAAAAAATTGTTTCAATTTTTATTTGCAATATATGCTTGATTTGAAGCAAAGAATGACAGCTGAAGAATACGAACTTTTCACAACTAAAGGATACTTTACAATTAGACGTTCCGACAAATTTTGGTGTGGTACGTGGTCAGATATTATAATTGAACAATCGTTGATGAGGACGATGAAATGTTTTGACGGCCTTACTCATGACCGAGGAGTCAAGAAAAGCCTGCTTTCCGAGTCGACTATAGAAATGGTATTCCTGCACAATATTTGCGACAAAGTTGAAAAGTTTTGCAATGTAGCTTTTTCGAGTTCCGAGCAGCATGTCGAAATGAGCAGTTCGCGGGTTAATTGTGACAATAACGACGTAAAAAAAAACTGATGGATTGATTGTGCAACCATCCACCTTTTCCAGAATTAAAGGAAATCATGTCAATAAACAGTGGAGTTATCGGAGATGAAAAGATAAACTGTCACATGAACAAGAACGGGCTAATTCCTGTCACCACACTTGATGCCCCAGCTCCGGAAAGCTTGTTAAATCTTATTTCTTGCAAATGTAAAAAGAGATGTCAGAAAGCCTGTGGATGCAGAAATGCTGGGTTAAAGTGCTCCGTTATATGCACAAATTGTCGTGGTACCTGTGATAACTCGCAAGTTCCATTACAAGATAACGGATAAAGGAAGAAACGGAGACTATTTTCGAGCAAACGTATGATGAAATCGAGAACGAAGAGAAATGTGATGAAACTGATAATCCCATAGCGAATGATGTGGAAGAAATTTCGGTCTGTGATGTTTCGATCGGTACTAAAGACAATGAACTCGCAACACCTGGTCCATCAAGAACAGCAAAGCGAAGAAGAATGCGTTAAATTTTGGAATAGTGAATTGCATGTGGATTAGACCTACTGGGGATACCACGATAAAAAAACGCGCCGCTTACTCTACCTCAAGGTGGTGTGGAAATGAGTTTTTTGGCCAACACGCGTGTTGAACTACAGTTTGCGACGCTCGTACGCCAAAACTATGGATTTTACGAAAAAAAGCTATTACATAAATTGTAGGAAATTTTCTCTAGTTAAATTTTGTATATAAATGTTTTTATCGTGAAATGAGTCGGAAAGGAAATATTGTAAAAAAAATGCTGCGCTATTTCTCCAATATGGCGGAGCGAGCGGCAAAGATACGAGGTGGCAAAGTTGAAATTCGGAAAGAGCTCATCGAAATCTTTAAAATTGCCCATTTTTAAAACTCCCGGAAAACTTTCCAGGTAAAACTACCAAATGACTGTACTATACTGATAGTAATCTCTGTCATAATGAGATATTGTTTTATACCAAATTTATTTATATAAAGACGAATTTGAAATGTTAGTGATATGCCAGGATGATTTAAATTTTGATTAACTCTGTATGCACCACAGAATATACACGGGTTTCATAAGTTAGTCGGCACTATTGCTAACCTCGTTATTATTAGAGCTACAAAGTCAGTTAAGTAGGCAAAGTAATAGTATTTTTTTCACCAATTACGATGATGAAAACGGAATCAAAATCAAACATCGCGTTCGCGAGTTAAAAAGTTTTATTTTTTCAAATGAAACACTCAGTATACAATATTCACAATCGATGTGAAGTTGAATTCTGAATAAAAAGTGTCCTATGACCTTTCATCCTAATGTCAAAAATGACAAAGGTATTGATAATTTTTCAAATTCGCCAAGGTGGCTGTGTTAGTGGCAACTTTGCCTTACCATAAAATAGAAATTATATGCGTGAAGTGAAACAATATCGTTTATTTCAAATTATTCTATGAACTTAAAAAAACAAAATTCAAATTAGATGCTCAAAAACATCACCCTCTTGCTCCAAGCAATGTTGAGCCCGCTTGTAAACGCTCCTAGTGGTTCTTTTTGACATAACTCGCGAACGCGATGTTCGATTTTGATTCCGTTTCCACCATCGTAATTGGTGAAAAAAAATGCTATTACTTTGCCAACTTAACTGACGTTGTAGCTCCAATAATAACGAGGTTAGTAATAGCGCCGACTTAACTATGAAAACCGTGTATACGTGCATATTAAGGTGTTATGTTTCAGACGCTACTGGTTTTAGATTGGTGGATGAGGCACGGGGTTACGCAACAAATGTGCAGTAGACACAAAAGAACAAGCGCACAGCTAGGTTGTGTTTTTTTGGAAGTACGTTTATTTTACGGCTCTCGGGGCAATTCTACGGATTTTGTCGGATTAACAGCTTCTTCGGCATTAAGCTATTTGAAGTGCCAATCACGTACCGTTTGGAATATCGGATAATTTCATTGTCAAATCATCTCGAATTAAGAAGCGCTTTATCGTAACCTAGCCTCTGTCAATTCAGTTTCTTGTTTGTCCGTTCGGTTTAGTTGCATGCTTATGCAATTCTTCCAGTTATTTAATTACTGCAAATTTAAAATTCTGTCTATAAGTTATAAGAAATGATTGTTTAGGAGCAGGAAATTCATAGGCCAACAACTCGACGAAGTTCTGACCCCAGATAAAAGTGACGATCGTGAAGAAGATGACATCAAATGTGTAATAATTAACAAGAACATTTTATTGCCTTTATTAAAAGTGCACGTTTATTTCTTAAAAAGTTGAGCAGTAGGCTAGTCCAAGATAACGTAAAAAGGCGAGTGACAAATATACACTTGCAAAAAAAGCATGTCAATAATCCAGGGTAGGTAAATAGCCCATCACAAGACTTGGATTATTGTTTTGTTCTACTTTGTCGTTGGCCATGTACTTAGTTCTGCTTACGTGTTTCTTAGATTTATTTGAAGAACCTCTACCATTTCTTGTACCTTTTTTGCTTTCACTGAATGAATACCTTCTTCGGTAAACTACAAAAAACACTATGGAATTGCCAGAGTTCAGTTGGTCAAGTAACGGATGAAGTAGATTACATTATATCTAATAATAACAATATAGTTATGATACAAGTGTAATCAAACAGCGAATCTAGATAGCGATCATCGTAAGGTACGAGCAAAAGTGTATATGAACATAGTACAAGAACAAAGAAAATTTGCAACCGGGAATCTCCACTAGATAAATGTAGAATAGTTGAAAATTAAAACTACCAATCACCAGAAAAAAACTTCAAAAGTATTTGACATCGGAAAATGAAAAAAAAAACACTTTCGACGATTCCAATACAGATATAGTACGCGGCATAAAAGGAACATCTCATATGATAGCAAAAAAGCAAGCACAAAGCAAGAGAGAAAAGCAAATAAGAGAAACTTTTTTTTGTTATAGGTGAGTGTAATAAGTCACCCATCTTATTCCCAAAATGGCGTCAATGAATATTCAGCAACCTTCCTATAACGTGTGTTTATTTACACATACTTCTGTTGGTATCCTTATAGATAAACGCGTGTTGTACTTGTCTAGGTACATGTATATCGTCGGTATAGATCGAGCATATTTCGTCTTCAAAGGACCGTGTCGCCACCGCGTGTGCTTCATAATTCAGCGATAAACAAGTACACCAGGCAGCGTTCTTTAGCCGAGCAAGTAAAGCGTCTGACTAGTAATCAGATTGCTTATGGTCATGTAATAATTTTAAACACTCTTCAACTATCATTCAATCTGACAAAAGTTGTTACCTTGCATCCTTTATTAAATACGTTAAAAATATTTTCTTCTGTACTTAACTTATTTACTTCCAATTGAATTTAAAAATACAAATATTACTTTAATTAAAGTAAGGCCACATATGATTGAATATATATTGAATACGTTGAACGGAGCAGACGTGTTTATTTTGTGGTGCGCTATTCTTGATAGTTTTACTTTCATATTTCAAGTTATTTGTTATAAATTTTGCAAAGTGATTAGTTCAAAATGGCTTTAACAAGTAAGTGCTCGAAATGTGATAAGGACTTGAATCCTGAGAAAGAAATTCAATGTGATTTGTGTAAATTGCCAATACATACTACTTGCTCTGGCCTTGCACGTGCTGAAATCCAGTGTCTTGTAAATAAAGATCGTCGTATCACTTATCAATGTGATACATGTGCAGCACAACGTGTCGAGGTTTTTGAACTTAAACAGCTGATTTTGGAGTTAAAATCCGAAATTGATGGCATAAAACGAAACTCCGTAAATATCAATAAATCTTCTGTCTTGGATTTGGGCCAAAGGGAAGAAATCATAACTGAAGTAGCTGAACGTCAGCGACGTGCGCATAATATTATTATGTATAGCATTAGCGAGAGCTCTGCCAACAATGCTGAAATTCGTGTTGCCGAAGATCAAAATAAGGTTAAATCTGTTCTAAGTCAACTACAAACCATAAACACAGATAATATTAAAACTGTGCGTTTAGGTAGGAAAACATCTGATAACAAACCTCGTCCCTTGAAAGTCACTTTAAATAATCCATCTGATGCAATAAAAATACTTCGTAATAAATTTCAACTTAAATTAAATGGTGAACAAGTAGCTCTTGGACCTGATCAAACGCCTGCTCAACGTGAATATTTGAATAAACTGCGTGCTGAACTTAACGACAGGATTGCTAAAGGTGAAAACAACATTACTATTCGGTATCTACAAGGAATTCCCAAGATAGTTTCAAAAAACTAACAACCCTCCAACTTTATTACCAAAATGTTCGAAGTATGAAGAATAAAGTTCGTCAGTTCTTCGCATCCACTATTGTTGGTGAATATGACATATGTGCTATAACTGAAACTTGGTTATCTAGTGATTGTTTTAGCTCTGAATATTTTAGCCCCGATCTTTATAAGGTGTTTAGATGTGATCGTGACTTTGAAAACACAGGTTTATCACGCGGTGGAGGTGTTTTGTTAGCTGTTAAGCTTAATATTATAGTTGAACAACTTGATCTGAGTCAATTGTTAGGTTCACTTGAGTCAATCGATATAATAGGTTGTAAATGCTGTGTTAACTCTTGTTGGTTTTATGTGTTTGTTATTTATATATCCCATACTCCCACAATTGCAACTTTAGAAACGTTATTAGATTATTTTGTTCAATTTTATTTGGATACCAAACGCTTGTTAATTATTGGTGATTTTAATATGCCTAATTATAGTAACGAGGCATCAGTTGACACTTTAACTCGTTTGCTGGGTAACTTTACCAGTCTGCTTAACTTGCTTCAATTCAACAATGTAAGAAATTACCAAGGAAGATTATTAGATCTCGTTTTTTCTAACATGGATTGTAAAATAATTCACGATGAATTAGCCATTGTTGCAGAAGATTTGTTTCATCCTGCCTTGAAAGTAACATTAAGCTTAAAACTACATCAGCATCCCAACTTTCTTGTTAATACTTGCAACAAAGCCTATAATTTTAAAAAAGCGAATTTTCCGTCATTATATGATGCACTTCTCGCAACAAATTGGTCAGTTCTTAATAACTATGCAGACGTGAATGAAGCTTGTGATGAATTCTATAAAATTCTGTATTCGATATTTGATAATCATGTGCCATTGATTAAGAGCAAATCTCCGAAATATCCTAAATGGTTTACGAAAGATATTATTCATAACATTAAATCAAAAAACGCGTACCACAAGAAATACGTCAAAACACACTCAAATACATACTATTTAAAATTTAAACGTCTTCGAAGTCTTATAAAAAGTCAAATCAGAGTTGCTTACGATATTTATCTACAAAGTGTTCAACATTCTGTGACTAGTAATCCCAAGGAGTTCTGGAAATTTGTTCATAATAAGAAAAATGTTACTAGAATACCTGGTATTATTCATAATTCAGACACTACATACTCTACTTCCCAAGAAATTGTTAATGGTTTTGGAAATTTTTTCAAGAGTGTTTATCATCCTGCTGAAATCATCGATCTTGATAGCTTGATGTTTAGGAACAGTTCAATTAATCTACCCTGTATAAACCTTAATTCTGTTTCTGAAAATGAAGTGAGACTGGCCATTAATCGCTTGAAGAACAAACCCTCTGCCGGTTTTGATCAAATTCCTAGTTATGTTATTAAGGATTGTAGAGAAGTTCTAATTTATCCTCTTTTAATACTGTTTAACTTAAGTCTAAAAACGTCTGTTTTTCCATATACTTTGAAAATTTCTCGTGTTTGTCCTGTATTTAAAAGCGGAGACTCATCTGTTGTTACTAACTATAGACCAGTAGCGATCCTATGTAATTTTGCTAAGGTATTTGAAATGGTACTTTACAGTCACATTTATAATAATGTTAAATGTTACATTTCTCCTCATCAACATGGATTTGTTCCAAGTCGTTCAACTGTCACAAACTTATGTAGTTTTTCACAATTTGTATCCGAAGTTCTGGAAGATCATGGTCAAGTTGATGTGATCTATACAGATTTATCAAAAGCCTTTGACAAAATCTCCCACTATATCTTAATTGCTAAGCTTTTTAGTTTCGGATTTAGTCTATCATATGCTTCTTTGTTCAAGTCATATTTAGAAAGTAGACCTCAGTATGTTACTTATAATGGCTACAACTCACTATATTACACTGCCACCTCTGGAGTTCCTCAAGGATCAAATCTTGGGCCCTTGTTCTTTTTACTATTTATCAATGATCTGAGTGCTATTATACAAAGCCAGGTATTGATGTTTGCCGATGATGTTAAAATTTTTTCTTCTATTACTGGCAGTGAGGGTTGTGTGAAGCTGCAGGCTGATCTTGATAGCATGATTAAATGGTGCGAATCAAATAAACTAACCGTTAATGTTAAGAAATGTAAAATATTGACCTTCACACGCAGGAGCTCTCCAGTTGTGTTTGATTATTTGATTTCCTCTGAAATATTATCACGATGCACTTCTACGAAGGATCTCGGTGTAATATTTGAGTCAGATTTTTCATTTGTTACTCATATTAATGAAACAGTTGCTTCTGCTTATAAGGCTTTGGGTTTCATATTGCGTAATTGCAAAGATTTCACTGATATTTATGCTCTGAAGGTGCTATATTTTTCTTTTGTTAGATCCAAGTTAGAATATTGTTGTCTTGTTTGGTTTCCATACTATGATTGCTACAAAAACGCAATTGAAAATGTTCAAAGAAAATTCTTAAAGTTTCTGTGGTTCAAAACACATCATGTTTATCCGCCGCAAGGCTTTGACCATAACTTTTTACTGAATACATTTCAATATGAGTCGAGCTGGAGTCGCAGGGTTAATATTAGTGTTAAATTTTTATACGATCTATTGCATAACAAAATTGATTGCTCGTTTTTACATGAAAAACTATCTTTTCATGTACCACGACTACATAGTAGGCAAGTTTCGATGTTTTATCTTCCCTCAGCGCGTACAAATTTAACTTTAAGATCTCCCATTTATGTAATGTGTAGTAATTATAACACTGTATGTAACTTTACTGATTTGAACTGTAACACATTGTCATGTATTTTGGGATCGGTGTCTGAGCGTAGCAATTATAATTATAATTAACTTTGTGTTATCTTTACTTTTGAATTTGGAATTGTTAATTATTTTTGGCATTGACATGATGCGCAACACATCGTTTCTACTTTGTATGTAGATTTGTTTGTTTGTTCCAGTATTTTTGTTTTGTATTGTCCTATTATTGGCTGTTAAAAGCTGTTGGGCAATTATTATCTAAATAAATAAATAAATAAATAAATAAACTATGCTGTTACGTTTAGATTACGCCGCCTTTTTAAATTAGAATTCCAATGGTATTTCCCGCGCGGCACGCTGCCTGGATTGCGCTTTGGTTGCGATATCCTCGATGCGCTTTTATCTTGGAAACGCAGATTGTGGCCTTTGAGCGCGATCTTTCCGCTCACAGCTTTAAAGCAAGCATGGTGGTTTAGCAATTCAAGAGCTTTTCGGGATATTTAATAAGGGTATAGTTAGCTTTGCTTATTGGTGAAATGCAAGCCTTCACGTTTTCGTGTCTTTGATGCCCCGAGCTCACGAGAAGGAAGTTGTTTCCTGCGCCTTGTGCGGATTTTTTTTGTAATTGCAACCACGAGCTTTTCCATGTGCCCGGATCGTTATCTGGGCAAGCAGTGCCAGGCATTAAACGAGGGTTTAAGTCGCGTAAGACAGTGAAATCCGAAGCAGGTGCGACACTCGATTGTTCTCCGTGTCCACGGCAAACGCTGCAAACGTTTTTCGAGCTGACGGTGTTGAACCTTTGCGGGGCCGCTTTCCCCTTTTGTTGCTGACGTCTACCTAGAGCACAAAAAAGGGCTCGTTTTGGGGGTTATTTTCCTTCCTGGTTTGGCATTCCAACCTCGCTGTCGCGGTGCAGATCGCGCTGAAAAACACCAGCTACGGCCGCACGAGTTTATTGGCTGAAGGCCCGGAACCGCGTTTAAATTTCCTCCAAGACTGAGCCCAGGAAGCTCGGCGGGCAAAGTGGCTTGCTAAGCCGCCCTTTTTAATTTGTGCAATTCTGTAACATTGCTGTACTGTGTTGTAAGACTGTAAGTATGTCGTTGTATGTATTTAATTAATTTAGAGCGATTCTGCGATTCTGATTGATGCAACTTATTGTGATGACCGTTTATATGCTTGTACTGTAATATTTTCCCGAAATTATATGATCTTTATGCCAGTAAACAGGGTGAATTTAGTTACGGTTAACTACTTTGTTTGGAGCTATCTTTCAGGAAGTGTAATATTGTGTTGGGTATTGAGTTCACAAATTCTCGTTAAAACACCGTGGTGCATTCGCCATTATTTCAAAATTTGTTGGCGCATTGGACATTTAATTACTGTTCTACAGTTTCATTCTTAAAGAGCTACACGCCTCCGATCGCTGAGCTGGCGACCGGCTTTTGCCTCTACGTGTACCTGATTGTAATTTTCTTTTCTTTGGAAGATCGCCCAGAAAACAAATAAAGTCCTAACAATGCATGTTGATTAGAATTATAGTATATTACATACCGAGCTGGAAAGTGTTTTATTCCTGTCGAGAGGTTAACTTTATCTCGAGACAGGAATGAAACTTTTCACCGTGGTATGTATACTATTTTACTCACAATCGGTTTTTGTTATTATTTATTTAATTAGGTAAGTTGCAAATAATACGTATTTTTATCGCAGTTTAATAAGTCACTTTAACAAAGAAATCTGCGACACTGTTGATATGTAACATAAAAAGTTTATTGAACGTGTCGTTTGGCTAGCCAGGAAAAG
>CALNHX010013478.1:0-16324 GCA_940337035.1 Agriotes lineatus
TGGGTTAAATTGCGAACTCCAATCAAACCATAGGCGGATTTAGAGGGGGGGCACGGGGGCACGTGCCCCTCCCAGACTTAAAAATAGACAAGGAGGTTAATACGGTTCCCCTATAATTACCTTCGTTTTATTTTGTGTAATAAGGAGTATAGAGCCTCCATCACAGTACATACTTCTTATGGGAAAATCAAATTATTGCAAAATTCGCAAATTGTCCAAATGTCTTTGAAGGCAACGCTAAACATTTGGCAAGAGAGGAGAGAAAATATTATGCTAAAGTCCCCAGCAGATGCCTACAAGACAGCAACGGCGCTGCCAAATATTAAAACTCTGTGTCAATTGTTGTGCACGTTTCCTGTGATTACTAGCACTGCTGAGCGATCTTTCTCCACCTTACGCCGATTAAAAACATATCTTCGCAGCAGAATGACAGAAGATCGGTTGAATGAACTGGTTTTAATGCATATCCATCCAAGACATTGTGTCAAAAATGAACATTAACAAAGTACTGGATATTTTCAGCAGGAACCATAAAAGAAAACTGTCGGGATTATACAGGGTGATGCAAAGTTAAACTGTCAAACGTTCAGGGCTGATTTTTCATGTAAAAATAAGACTTTTTTCGAAGACTGACATCGAAAGTAGATTTTTCTCACTGTCATTTGACAACAGAAAGTTGACATTTGCCGCTGAGCGTGCGTTTTCATCACTTTGCCGCTCGCCTAGCGTTTTGGGTTTCCGGGTGAACAAAATAGGTAGCCACGTCCGAATGTTTCCTTGACAACGCCCGTCATTTGCTGAAATAATCGCGTCACATGTCATAGACTGCGCGAGTAATGTTAACTTGATTGTCAATTAATTTTTGCAATCAAATGAAATATGATATTTTCCTTTAATAATATGCTCAGTCGTCGAAAAAATAGTATGTATGTTTCGAGCTAAAAGTGCGCTTGCAGCTTTTGCATGATTGCTAGTTTCGGCTTCGCCTCAACCAGCAATATTCATGCGCAAGCGGCAAGAATGCTCTTTCAGCTCTTAACATACAATATACCGTTTTCTACAGCCGTCAAAAAAAACGTGACATTTATGCATTGCTATAGATAAGCGAAGTTTAACTTTTTTTAACACGTGAAAAAATAACATTTTTTCACGGCTAGCAGTGAAAAAACGGTTTTGGAACTCCATTTCCTTAGTTACAACACATTAGGTGACTACATATTATGTTAGCAAATTAATGTTCGTACTAGCAACCAGTGAGACAAATGTCTCATTTAATAAAACAAAAAAGACCGTTTTTCAAATAGAACGCGTATTAAATAAAAACAATTTTTTTAATATCACGTGATTGAAATTCGGTTCCTGACCTGACATGACCATTCCAAACATATAACTTTAATAATTTGTTTCTCTATCTCTTACGGTTTGGCTGCTGAAACAGCGTCCCGGACGGACCAGCGTCCCAGACCGAAGGAAATCACGTGATTTCTCGAAAACCGGAAGTGTCACGTGACTGAAATTCGGTTCCTGACCTGACATGACCATTTCAAACATATAACTTAAATAACTTTTTTCTCTATCCCTTACGATTTGGCTGCTGAAACAGCGTCCCGGTCGGACCAGCGTCCCGGTCGGACGAAAATCACGTGATTTCTCGAAAACCGGAAGTGTCACGTGATTGAAATTCGGTTCCTAACCTGACATGACCATTCCAAACATATAACTTAAATAACTTTTTTCTCTATCTCTTACGGTTTGGCTGCTGAAACAGCGTCCCGGACACACAAAACAGCGTCCCAGACAAGTCTATTATATATATGGATTTTATTTCTAGAATTTACATAAACCAAATCAGTAATTATTCGGCTGTAGAAAAAACGTGGCAAAATTCGTGTTTTTATGGCGCGTTTGAATGACTTTTCTGCCTCAACGTAACGGACTCGGCGAAAATTGACATTCTTACGCGCCATAAAAAAACACTCATTTCGCCCACTTAATACAGAAATTACTATTTTCGTCTATACATTTATTTTCAATAATGCACCCCCTCCGAACTAGGGTGAAAACAAAAGTCTCGACTACAATTTTGCATGAAATGCGTGCTTTCTTTTTGTGTGTGTGTGTCAAACCTTGACAAGCTTTGATATTTCTCTGAGTGAATTGGTTAATTGAAGTTGTAGTGCATTTTAAGTGTGTTTTTGAATATTTTAATCACAATCGTGCCAAATATTTACACAGCACCTACGGTGATATTGTGTTTATTTACGGTTACTGTAATGGCAATGCGCGCGCTGTAGTAGTTGAGTACGCCCATAGATCCCGATAAGGAGATTCCCTGACAGATCAGTGTTTCAAAGTCTTTTAGGGCCGGTTGCAGAAAGCAATGTTAAGTCTGGTGTTAGCTAACGCGACGTCAAAGTGAACAAAAACTAATCAAATCTCAACTGCTTATGGTAACTAATACATTAGTAAACAAAATTTGATGCGATTTTGTTCACTTTGACGCGACGTTAGCTAACACCAGACTTAACATTCCTTTCTGCAACCGGCCCTAAGAGAGACAGGATCAACTTCATTGCGGTCGCGAGGAGATGGAATTTTCGCATTTTTTCCATTTTTTTTATTTTCATTCACGCATCATTGGAAATAAATTTATAGACGAAAAACGTCTTATTTTTACATGAAAAATCAGCCCTGAACGTTTGGGAGTTTAACTTTGGATGACCCTGTATAGGCACTTTTTTTACTATTTTCATATTAATAACCTTTATATTAAAATTACAAGTATGTTTCTTACAGTTATTGTTGTAGTTGTTTGTTAATCCCAAATTTCAGAACACTTTTCGCCCGCCTGACCCTTGTGCCCCTCCCAGAAAAAAATCCTGGATCCGCCCTTGAATCAAACCCTACACTGACGTACTTAGAACTTGATTTATTTAATTTGTACGTCCTACTATTCAGAAGTTCTGGACAGAACAGTGGTTGCGGCTTTCTTGCTTTATTACTCTAAACTACCTCGATGGCTTTCAACAAGGCTTCCATTTCTGCACGACTATCGGATGCTACTACACTTGCAGACTCTTCTACGCGCTTTTATTTTCACATTTCCAAGGTTACATGTGGTGGGAGGTGACCGTAAACGCTGACCTTGAAGTCATGCTTACTGCACTGCCTTTTTGGACTCAACAATTAGGGGAACCTTGAGTTGAAATTCCACATATAGCATATTTGGCTCGACTGCCCAAAATTTTAGCATATCACCCTTTTTTAATGTCTTCCCGATCATTTCGTGTAATTTGTATGACCCCATCTTGTTGATATAAATTCGGGTATTTTCGGGATAAAGTAAGACATTTGTTATTTCAGCTTCACGGAAGGGAATAGTATATTCGATGTCACCATGCGCTAGGATGTACCATCCATCATTATTGAAGGCACTGGATACTAGTTGTAAATCTCGTTCATAATATAAAGGCTCGCTTAGCTCTTCAACCACAAACACCTGCGGGTGTGACGTGGAATTCGCATGCATATGTTTGCCAAATTTATCGATAGGCATTGCTCAAGCGTCGAACTGGATATGAATACCGAAAGCGTAGGCTTCTACTTATAAAATATCAATAATCATAGACGTCGCTAGGAGTGCAATAAAAACACAGACGCCTTTATATACACATATATTTAATCAGTCCAACAATAAGTAATATATACTACATCCCCATCTAATAATTGAGCGAGAAAGCGCTGAATGGGGACCTCCACATGTTGCCTCCACCACAGGAATGGGTCAACTGCCATAGACGCTCGCTTCTAAGACTCATCGAATAGTCTATTGTTACGGCAGCCTGGAGTTGACGAGCTGATGGAGGTCGCGGTTCGGAAGTGATGAAGTATTCAAACTCCTTGTAAAATGTGGGAGCATCTTCAAAGAGTGCATCAACAACAATATCAGGCATGATGACTGGTAGCTGTAGTGGAAAAACGTTAAGCTATATATGTGAATCTCAAGATAAGAGCCTTGACCTTGTATAAGTCCATCCTTGACTACGCTCCTATATTAAGTTGCCTGTTTTCTGTAGCAGTTGCCATAATCCTCCAGCGCCTACCATAATCATCAAGCAGCTATGGCAACTAACTTCAAGAATGCAGAACAATTTTACCGTCATTTTCGTCGGTTTTTGGCTAGTTGCCCTCCAGCATCCTCTCAACGGTCTCTCCAGGCAGTGGTCACAATGGAGTACGCCCTGAACCTACAAGGAGAGGCCCTAGCGGAAACGACCACCTTACGGACGTGGCCTGCAGCCTTCGACGGATCGTCAGCTGTGTGGTGGCAGAACCACATCTTCAAGCCAGTGGACCGGTACCTAGGCCTACTGGAGGATGGGGAAGTTACATATATAACTTATACTTGGAAATAAATAAATATATTTAGAAATATTTCGGTGGTTTTCTTTCAAAGTTTCGAGATTTGTGACCTTAAATTGTAGAATATAAAACTTTCACAAACGTGTGCGTAGTTAGTTGCCATCATGAGATCAGAACCTCGATATCCAGAGTTTGCAAAATACTCCAAATGGTTACGAACATTCGACGATTGGAGTCGAGGTCAAACTCCAGAATCGCTAGCAGATGCCGGTTTCTTTTGCATCAGCGACACGATTAATTGTGTACAGTGTTTCTACTGCGGAGTTCAAATTTCTGGTTGGGAGCGCAATGACAAACCCCTATCTGAACACCTCCGTTGGTCACCCAACTGCAAAATTGCCAAGGTCTACCAGCAATTAAAAACCATAGAAGACTTGACTATGCAACTTATCGATGCGTTGCATTTTTCCCCCGGAGTAGATGTGGCTGGCAACAATGGAACGGGCGCGCCCGACAAAACAAAAGGTTGCTGTTGTCATAAGTGATGCAAAGTGCGGCGCCAAACCATTCACTAGTTGCCATCGACTTGTTGAACATGCTACCAATACAATTTTTGGTTGCTCTCGCTGCAGTTCATGATGGGATTCTCTACGTCCTTCAACCGCCGCGGTGCAGTTCAGCTTCTTTCGCCTACAATGATGGAGTGCACAACGTGACGTGGCGTAAAATGGATACCAGTTCCTTGACAACTATTTCCGTTTTTAAAATACAAGTGAACAACTTTACTGAACATAACGTTTTAACGTTCAAGATAAAATACAATGTCCCTTCATATGCGGTAGATACGAATTGACAAACGATTTTGCTAAAAAATAAACCTGATGTCTTGAAGAAGCTGCTCTCACCCGCGGATAATTCCTGCTGTATATCTACTATTGTTTTAAGCACTATTTTATTCGCCCTAATGTGTATGTCTGTAACGTATTTCTTAATCTGTTGGTATTATAATCATTTAGTCTAGCCACTACAGTAATTACTCTTTGTATGTGCATCTTAAATAAAACTTTTTATTAAATTATGTGTATCTTTCACTCTACGAAGGTACTCTGGATGAGTAACCAAATATTCTATCAGACTCGATGGTCTAGAGGTAAAGATACCCTCGGCTGCAGATTGCGCTGTGGATATACAGGGAGACCTAGGTTCGAATCCTAGTCGAGTCATAATTTAGACATGATGTAACCTAGGCGCTTACTTCGTGCCTATTTTTTTTTTAAATAAATGTGTTAAGCGCAGTCTGTTCTAAGCACTACTTAACTCTTTCTATGCCCTTGGCCGTAAATGCGATCTTGACCTTAAATTTTTTTAAAGTAGCCTCAACCTCGAACGCGGGTTTGACCTTGAACGTTGCCTCGCTTCGAACGTGACCTTGGGCTTGAACATGGCCTCGCTTCGAACGTGGCCTCGCCTTGCATGTGGCCTTGGCCTTGAACTCAAGGCCAAGTGGTGGGGGGAGGTTCCAGAACCATCCACTTCCCTCTACTCTCGTAGTACCCAGCGTGCTTCTCCGTCTCGTTTGCTGCTGCGTCGTTTTCTCTCTCTCGCTTCCTTTCGTGGTTCATTTGCTTTCCCTTTCTGCTCGCTATGTTACGCAACTGGCGCAAATACGCGGACCGTTCAAATTTATAGCCGCGCGGGGCCGTGGTTTTACTTGCGCAGCGTCAAAACAGCTACTCGCGCCTGACCAAGGTTAAACTCTGTTTCGCGTTATCACACGTTCTAAATCGCTCCAAAAACTCTTATCTGTACGAGTATCACTGCAACTTAGATGTATCACGTAATCTATTCTTTCTTTCGCTTTCTTTTAACCTTTTTTAGCACTTTCAAACGCACTGTATCACTTGAAATACAAATCGTTACCACTCGCTGCGTGACAGAGCCGTGTTTACGGTACTCGCGTCGCCGCAAAGAAACCACCTACCAATCGTAGGTGTTTGAAAAATAAACAAAATTGGTATACAGCTACAATGGCATGTCACAGACAATTTAATAAAAGTGACTATTTCCCACATCTCTTATTATCCAATGAAAAGCCATGCTTTTTCAAAATTCAACCAATCGTGTTTTTGTAGTGGCAAAAAATCGAAATTTTCCCTTGGGACTTTGTCAGTTTCTTTTGCCACTTGCATCCACGGCAACCACCAAATATGTTACTTTAATCACGGTGGTATTTAAGAAACGTCATTTAAACTGTCATTGCGCATCAGTATAAATGTCAAAATGAACCGATATTTGGGAAATAGTCCACAAAATGTATTTCGGGCTCATGATTTTGCTCGGAAAATGTTTTACTTAAGATTTGTTGTTTTTTTGGCAATGCCCCTCGACAAACTAACTTTGACAAATTCCCTCGCCTTCGGCTCGGGAATTTGGTCAAGTTAGTTTGTCTTGTGACATTGCCAAAACAAAATACTTTTGTAAAACATTTTTACCGGCAAAAGCATTTGCCCTTAATACATTATTACTAAATAAAAATAACAAAAAGGTAACGCACTATTTTAAACAAAAACATGTGTAGATAAAAAATGCACGTTCAATGAGAAGGCTGACACTCAGACTCATCGATAATTTTTTAAATGTTTGCAGTATAGTTTGATACAGCTATTGGAATACAATTATCCAAATGTTCATCTGTAAGTCGATTGCGGTATTTTTTCTTAATAAACTTCATATTGAAGAAAGAAGATTCACACAAATAGGTTGAAATAAATATTGCTTTCACTTTCAAGGCAACAGGATATAGAACTGAATATTTGTCTTTACTTACTATAGGCGAGATACATTTTGTACTTGAGACTAACAATTTTAAGGCTAAATCATTTTGAAACGCAATCACTTCCATTTCTGTTGCAGCAATGTCTTCGCCAAAGTTCTGCATAACACAAGTTGCAAACTTTTGGATATCAATTTTCATGAAGGGCGAAACAACAAATTGCGCCACTAAAGCCATTTCGTTGAAATCCTTAAAACGATTTTTGAAGTTATCCTTCAAGTTAGAAACTATTTCTACATGATATTTACTGTCATAGGGTTCCAATGGATTTTTAGATATCTTTTTTGAAAGAATAGGAAAATGTTTGGCATCGCGGTTGATTAGGTTTCGTTCTCAAACCTCAAGATTTTTGATAAATGCTTTTATATCAGAAATCATTTTCGCTAGTTCTTTGTCTCTCCCCTGAAGCTGCAAATTAGGTTTATTCAATTTGTCTGTAATGTCCACAAGAAAACCAAAATCTCTAAGCCAGATTGGATTTTCCAGATCCGGAATCGGTTTATTGCGTTGTTTGAAAAATTGAACTATGGCAGATAGGACATCATTAAAACGTTACAGCACTCGTCATCTACTTAACCATCGGACTTCAGAGTGAAGAAGTAGCTCCCCGTATTGACAGTCAATATCATCGGCCAAGGTTTTGAATAAGCCTCTTTGTAACGCTTGAGCTCGTATCTTGTTCACAATTTTTACTACCAATTTCATAACGTTTAGTTTTAGAAAATTTCCACATAATGCTTGCTGATAGATAATGAGTGGTAACAGAGACATTGCGGAAAACTTTCATCTTTACGGCATAACGCCACCAGACCCTTATCACACCCTACCATAGCTGGAGCGCCATCGGTTGTCAAGCCTATCATTTTCGATATTGGATTTTTTTCAGAAAAAATAATATTTTTGAAATAAGAAAACAACTCCTGCCCAGTAGTATGTCCTTTCAGTGGAATAAACTTCAAAAGATCTTATAATCGTAAAATCACTAAAAACCATCCTGACAAACACTGCCATCTGGGAGATGTCAACCACATCTGTTGATTCATCCAGTTGCAGTGAAAAATAAACACAGTTATCTAAGTCAGTTCTTAACTGTAAAATATTATCATTGCTCATTACTTCTACTCCTCCCATCACTCTATTTGCAGAAAGTTGCATAGATTTTATAGCTAAAACTATCTCGTATTTATTTCTAAAGTTGGCAAATAACAAATCTGCAGCTTCTTAAAAACGCCCGTTTTATCATTTCCCCGTCTTCATAAGGTTTCTTCTTTTGTGCAATAGTGCGATCATAGTGAAGTTTGTGTCTTACAAAAACCGCCAGATGGTTTATAATAACAAAAAGTTATTGAAATCTAGTCGCACGGTGATTCGCAAAGATCTAACTAAAATTCGAACTGGCATCCTAAAAGAAGCAGTTAAAAAGTTTTCAGTTAAAAATGTTTGGACATCAGATGGTAGAATATTTGTTAAGCATAATAACCGTATCCATATTTTATCTACACAGAATGAATTAGAAAATATTGCTGTATGATACTGATTGTATGAACAATCTGTTTAATGTAATACCAAAGAGCATATATGCTCTTTGGTAATACGCTTGCATTATATCTATTTGTGTCCTAAAAAGGTTGCAAGTAAAATGTTTTGTTATTTATCACAACACTCTCATTAAGCTGTATTTTATTTTATATTGTTATTTTTATTTATGGAAAACCAAATAAAAGATATTTGGTTCTAACAGTTTATGTATACATTAATATCATATTAAGTTTTCTGTTGTAAATCACAAACTTGTAGGTACAATATTCAATATTTAATTTTTAAAGAAAATCAGAAATGTATGCTTAATTTCATAGTTTTGCGAAAAAACGTTTTACTTGGGCACATTTGCGAGTGTGGCTTAGCTGATATATACTCTATAAATTAAGTTCCATTTCTTTGCGCTTCATTGCTAAACTTACTTTAATTTTAGGTTGTTTATTTACTTTCTACGTTCTTGTTGTGGTTTTGCATGTATTTTAAAGGCTCCACGTTGCGGCGCCTATTTAATTGCGATGAACTGCTTTTGTTATTATGGGACAAAATTAAATTAATTAAATTAGGGCAAATCACCACAATTCTCGGGGTATTTTTATTGTGCTAACTTTGCCTGTCAGTAATTTAGGCTAGTTAAAAATGAAATGGAATTCTTACTGTTCCAATGAAATGGTTAATTGCCCCTTTTTATATTTTATTGAACTGCAATAATTTTCTTCTAGCTCCGGCAGAACACAAAACTGCGTTTCTCAGATGGATTCAGAATTCGAGTTTATTTGAAATTAATTTTAGAAAATTTGACTCGATGTAGTTTATATGCGCGATTCTAATACATATTATTCATAATCTCACAAACTGACGTACGAACACAAAACTTCGCCAGTGCAACCAGCGATTATTGAATAGTTAAATAGTAAAATTCAGCAAGGAAACGTCGGGTAAATTGATTTAAAATCTCGCCTGGCAACACTGAATCGCTTTTTGTTTTAGCTGTGACGTAAGCCGACGGTCGATGCTTTTCTGTTCTGATGACTTAAAAATTCTAGCAAATTCGCAGATTCTAATGACGCCCTCCAAATTATGAAGATTGGGGCGTAACTGGACGCTTGTAAACACGTTGAGTACCTTCCACGAGGTCTAATCTTGGAGTTCACCAGCTTTCTGGTACACCGACACTCAAATAAATTGCCACTATCCTACCTTGTAAAACTAGCCGAACTTGGCTCAAAGATGATCGCAGGTGACGCTGTTAGATTTTCGATTTCGGAGTAGCTCCCTTGGCAGCTAATCTCGTTCAGGATGCTTTTGCAGACCCCTCTGAGCTGTTGTAGTGCAGACCTCTGGGTTCCTCAGCATAATTGGGCCGGAATCGATGGTCGAAGATCTCAGGTGCTCGGCTGCCGTTGTCCACTCAAAGATGGTTTTGGAAAATTTGTAATTTTTTGTTGCAAAAACGGTCACAAACTCTTCCACAACTGTGTGATCACGTGTAGAAACTGTATACTTTTTATGTTGGTAAATTGCTTTTTATTAACTTAAAAACATTAATTAAAGGGAGCACAATTGTTCACCTTAAGCTTGTTAATTTATTTCAATTGTTCTCCAATTATCAACAAAACAGCATCGCGTTGCTATGTTACAGCGATCTGGTATTGTTAAATAGAAATTAGTTTTGACAACAAAAAATTTACATCAATGGAATAAAGTTTGATAACCTATTTCTTACTATTAATATTTGCTTAAATCTAAAAATTGTCTTTATTGATTATAACTAAAATTGTCCTTTCTCGTTACACACAAACGTTTTTAAATCACTGATCTGCTTTAGCACTTCGTTTTTATAATGCACTGGTCTTGAGTTCATTTTTTAACACACGTCACTGGCTTTTTTCCTATTCAGTTGCCTTCATTTTCTATTGCTTTTTGCAATTTTTACTTTATCTTCCTTCGATTTCAACTACCTTTTAGATTGCTTGCTTTTCACTGGCCTGTATTTTTATTAATAAATCTACGCTCATTCTGTATGCACATAACAAACCTTTTGTGTCAATTAATTTTGTTTGGTCTAGCTTTAAATATGCACAAACCTATCATTTTAATTATATTATTTTACTCAAACTTCAAATTCAAACCCTCTGAAATCTGCATTGCTTATGTCTGCCTTTAATTAATGCTTCTTGCATCTCATTACCAATGCATTTTTAATAATTTCTACTGTTTAAATTGCAATTACATAAAATATTTTAACTCTGTACTTTAATTGACTTTGTTAAATATTTCTCACTGCATACAGAGCTAAATTGTGAGCTTAAAACCATCTCGGTATATGTTTAGAATTGCTCATGTAAATGCTCAGTCACTCACTAAGAATTTTTATATCTTAAAACTTCATGTAGAAAGAAATAATTACGATAACCGAAACATTTTTAAATAATAATATACTCAGCCAGTTTGTTAATATTGATAATTATAATTTGTTGCAGCAAGACAGATTAACATGTGGAGGAGATGTTGCTTTATATATAAAATCTTCATTGAAATTCAGAAACATACAGACCCAGATGTATGATTTATTCGAACAACTTTGGATTGGTGTAAATCTAGACAAGCCTTGCAGTAGGTGTGGTATATCTAACTCACAGGAACAGATATCGTACTTTTATTGAAGGAGATATTGTACTTTTATTGAAGGATTTGAACAAACAAACTTAATAGCTACTCATGATGTTATAATTTGAGTTGGAGATTTAAATATTGATCTCCTGCAGCCTAATTCAACTGAGTCCTCTCAATATTTATCCATGCTTGAGTCATTTGGTATTAAGCAATTAATTTGTAATCCCACCAGAATTACACTCTCTACTCCAGCCTTACTTGATCATATACTCACCACTAATTCCGGCAGTACTTCTCGTACAAAACATTTATATTCGTATTCGGACCATGAACTCGTCTTCTGCTGCTTACAAACTGAGACTATTAAGAATTTACCATTAATTCATACTTTTAGAAATTTTAGTAACTTTAACCACATACTTTTTCAGCAATTATTAACACAAGTACCATGGAATAATATACTTTATTTTGATGACGTTAATGATAAAGTACACTTTTTAAATAATAGTATCCTTTCAATTTTTAATATCGTAGATCCTTTAAAAACTTAAATTTTTCGGAAACCTAAAGCGCCCCGGGTTACCGGATAATATTAAGTTCATGATGACTGATGACTATAAGAGATAAAGCTTTAAAACACTTTAAGAAAACAAAAAACCCTATTGGGAATACTACAAATCTTTGCGTAACTTAGTGACATTATCTATCAGGAATGAAAAGAAAGCTTATCTTAACCATACATTTACCCAACGTAATGTTAAAGATTTTTGGAAGGATTTGAAGCAATGTACGGATCTTACTAACAAAAAGTCCAACAAAATTTCACTACACCTTAAAGATGTTAATATTATTAAAAATAATTTTATTGATTCTACGCAGCAGTTTGGTAACGTAGATCCTGAAGTCTTGCAGCTTTATGCTCAAGTGAGATCTGATGTCTCCTCCAAATTTAAATTTACTTTAGTGTCCGAAACTGATGTAATTAAATATTTGAGAACAATTAAATCTAATGCTATTGGGTCTGATAATTGCAAGAATACTGCCTTTAGCTAAAGTAACTTCTCCTAAAGAGGTTAAAGATTTGAGGCCGATTAGTATTTTGGCAGTGTTGTCGAAAGTCTTGGAAAAGATTATGGATTGTCAAATTAGAGCATATGTAAGTTTGAAAACATTGCCTCTAGAAGCAGCAGGTACCGCTAGATTTATAGTTTTTTGACAAACTTTCTACTATTTTAAATTCTTCTAGAACGGCCGACTGAAAAATGTATCCTAGAGCTTTTATGGGTTAGCAAAATCAAATAGAATTTTTAGAAAAAGCCCACACCTTTCTCAAAAACATTAAATTGTTAATTTTGTTAATACAGATGTCGCTAAAACAATCAAATGTGTAACTGGTTGGAAAATTACTATAAAAAGTATATTAAACTTATGGGAAAGTTAACCAAGATGAACTGGAAAATTTATTCAGCTCATTAAGACAGCAACATAAAAATTCAACAAATCCAACCCCAATTCAATTTATCAAAGCATTTAAAAAAACTCTTTTATTTAAAATATTTTCAATATGCTCAAGGAGGAATCTGTACCGAAGATTTTGATTCTGTATTATTAAAAATGATTACTCTCCCTACATCGCAATTATGGCTTCAATCTCTTTATACTGAATCATGTAAGCAATTACATTTGATATCAGTAGAAACAACTCACTATAAACAGCAATTAGCAGAAAAAAAAACGCACTTAGATACGTATGCAGCTATTTATTGCACAAAATGTTTTGTACCATTTTAAAAAAGGCGAACACGTAATTGTCGGAAGGTTTCACATACTTTTGCCATTTTAAAGCATATGAAACCACCAACAAAAACACCTGTGGTAATTTATGCTTGGCAAATGAATTACATTTATGTCCTGTTCTGTATCCACAAAGACGGCCACTCCTAAGGCTTTGCTCCTGTATGAGTCTTCATATGTTTGATTAAATCACATTTATGTGCTGTTCCATATTCACACACAGAGCAAACGTACAGTTTTTCTCCTGTGTGAGTTGCCATATGTGCAACTAAACTACTTTTCTGCACTGTCCTATATTCACAAACAGAGCAACTGTATGGCTTTTCTCCTGTATGAGTTTTCATATGTTTAACTAAATGACTTCTTGCTGCTGTTCTGTATTCACAACCAGAGCAGCTGTATGGTTTCTCTCCTGTATGAGTTGACAGATGTATAACTAAACTTCTTTTCTCTGCTGTTCTGAATTCACAAACAGAACAACTGTACGGCCTTTCTCCTGTATGAGTTTTCATATGTCTAACTAAAACACTCTTATGTGGTGTTCTGTATTCACAAACAGTGCAACTGTATGGCTTTTCTCCTGTATGAGTCTTCACATGTATAACTAGATGACTTTTCTGTGTTGTTTTATAGTGACAAACAGAGCAACTGTATGGCTTTTCTCCTGTATGAGCTGTCATATGTTTAACTAAACTACTTTTCTGTGCTGCTCTGTATTCACAAACAGAGCAATTGTAAGGCTTTTCTCCTGTATGAGTTTTCATATGTTTGATTAAATCACATTTATGTGCTGTTCCGTATTCACAAACAGAGCATATGTACGGCTTTTCTCCTGTATGAGCTGTCATATGTGCAACTAAACTACTTTTCTCTGCTGCTCTGTATTTACAAACAGAGCAATTGTAAGGCTTTTCTCCTGTATGAGTTTTCATATGTCTGACTAAAACACTCTTATGTGCTGTTCCGTATTTACAAACAGTGCAACTGTATGGCTTTTCTCCTGTATGAGTTTTCATATGTCTGACTAAATCACTTTTACGTGCTGTTCCGAATTCACAAACAGAGCAACTGTATCGCTTTTCTCCTGTATGAGTTGTCATATGTGCAACTAAATTACTTTTACGTCCTGCTCTGTATTCACAAACAGAGCAAATGTATGGCTTTTCTACTGTATGAGTTGTCATATGTTTGATTAAAACACATTTATGTACTGTTCCGTATTCACACACAGAGCAAATGTAGGGCTTTTCTCCTGTATGAGTTGTCATATGTGCAACTAAACTACTTTTTTGTGTTGTTCTGTATTCACAAACAGAGCAATGATACGGCTTTTCGCCTGTATGAGTTTTCATATGTTTGACTAAATCACTTTTACGTGCTGTTCCGTATTCACACACAGAGCAAATGTACGGCTTTTCTCCTGTATGAGTTGTCATATGTGCAACTAAACTACTTTTTTGTGCTGTTCCAAATTCACAAACAGAGCAACGGTACGGTTTTTCTCCTGTATGAGTTTTCATATGTTTGACTAAATCACTTCTATGTGCTGTTCCGTATTCACATACACAGCAAATGTACGGCTTTTGTCCTGTATGTGTTGTCATATGTGCAACTAAATTACTTTTCCGTGCTGTTCTGTATTCACAAACAGAGCAACTGTATGGCTTTTCTCCTGTATGAGTTGTCATATGTGCAACTAAATGACTTTTACGTCCTGCTCTGTATTCACAAACAGAGCAACGGTACAGCTTTTCTCCTGTATGAGTTGTCATATGTTTAATTAAACTACTTTTCTGTGCTGTTCCAAATTCACAAACAGAGCCACTATAATGTTTCTCTTCACCAGAAGCAGTATTTAAGTTAATTTTGTCAAATGTTTTGTTTTCATAATTTTCATCCTTTAATGCAATTACTTCTTGTTTAATAGATGGCGTATCAGAATTTTCATTGCTAACCGTGTTTTGTGATTTGGACGATGCAGTACCTGCAGAATTACAAGACTTATTTTCCATAGTTTTTTATTTAATGGTGATTATGTTCATTTCTTTTAATGATATATGATCCAAAGGAAGTTCATCTACAACAAAAGTAGATTGTAATTATACAATAATAATAGTAATAATAATATGCTATTATTAATGAAATACATGCATTAACCTAGAAACAAAATATAAATTAAATAGGTTAAAGTTAAGCTGCAGAATCTAAATTCTGCAACGTGTTTTACCACTTAATTCTCTTTTTAATTTTCTAAATCCTGTATTACATTGTTACATTGTTTACAAGTTTTTTAAAAATGTTAACGTATTCCAAAACTTAAAGTACTCATTATCATTTGTAAAAATTGCTATATTTATAATGCTATTAACCTACTGAAAAAGCTAGCAAAACTAGCGAAACGTTTAATTAAAAATTTCAATTTAATATTCAAGTATGTTTGTCAGGACATTTACAAATTGTACGAATGTGCGGTTAAATAGCCTATTTTTCTAGATTACAACCCCGCTTGTATATAGTTTTTTCATATTATTCCGCTTGTTAAAGTTAAGCATCTGAAATGAAAACCTAAAATCTTTTTTTCAAAAGTATATTAAATACAACATACCTGTTGAAAGCACCTTAAGAAAAAGTTTTGTTGAACGTGTTTATTCGAATACAATTTCAGAAATTAGACAAATCATTGGCAACAATTGTATATATTTTGTAGTAGATGAAACTACCGATAACTGCGGTAGATATATTGCGCATCTGCTAATTCATGTTCTTCATGAGGATGTCCTTTGCAAATCATATTTAATAGCTTCAAAACAACTCCACCAAACAAATAATTTGTCCATAACTAGATTTGTGAACGACGGATTATCCAATTTCTTTTTGCCTGAGTGTGTCCCTTCAGAAAAAGTTTTGCTAATGTCAGATGCAGCACCATATATGGTCAAGGGGGGGCAAAATTTGAAAATATTTTATAGTAATTTAATTCACACTACTTGCTTAGCGCATGGAATTAATAGTCGCTGAAGAGATCAGGGACCAGTTTGCTTTAATCAATGATTTAATTAGAAACATAAAAAAGATTTTCCTCAAGGCCCCTGTAAGATTCAATTTTAAAAGGAGAGACTTCTCAATACTCCATTGCCTCCACAACCTGTAATTACCAGGTGGGGTACATGGCTTGAAGTGGCA
>CALNHX010013479.1:0-16306 GCA_940337035.1 Agriotes lineatus
GGTGTTCTAAAATTTAGAACTTCTGAGATTGCGATTAAGCAAAGTAACCCTTATTTTTCTATTTTGTGAAAAATGTTTTTAACAAAGTTATTTTACAACTGAAGAAATGCTTAAGACGGAATTTGGTTAAAAATTACAAAAATAACTTTTCACTAACGTAAAATTTTTTGGGTAGTGAACTTTTGTCAATTTTCTTATTTTTGACAGAAGAGATACTTATTAATAAGAAAATGTGAAACTCATCCTTTATTTTTAATTATTGTCACAAACCATAACGGCAACGTGGTACATGTTGTTTTTTTTTGCATGTCTGAATTTATAAATTCACAGAATATAAAAGATGTTTATCTCAATATTGAAATCGCTTTAAGAATATGTTTGACCATCCCAATTACAAACTGTTCTATTTAAAGGTAATTTTCAACATTAAAACGCTTAAACAATGTACGTACCTGAATGTCCCAAGATCGTTTACACTTTTTGGCAGTTCTAAGATTAAATTCTTCAATGGTATGTACAGTTGTGTTCAAAAATATGTTGTACAGAGACAGTTTAAGTTTATTGATGGTTGTGTTATTTACTCAACAAAGGCTCACACATTAACTAGGTAGACCTAGTGATGTATACCTACCTACTTTTACAGTATTTATATATACACAACTTTTTTAACTTTGTGTGTTAATTAAATTTTGATTGAATTTAAAAAATAAATCAATTTTACGAATAAATCAAGTTCACTTATTCCAGACTAATTATTATATGTTTTCATGGGAATGAGTTATTTTTACTTAAGTCAGTTGAGAATTTTTACGTTTTACAGATTATTATTCTTTTTCCGAAAAAGCAAATAAAAAAATCAATTTTTTACGTAGGTTCGTATTTTATAAACAAAAGTACATCATCCTATTTAAAATTCCAAAATTACCCTCCATACCTCAAAATCATAAATCAAAAATATGTTTAAATATGTCCCCCATCTCCCTATTGCTTCACCAAAATGTCATCAAAATATTTTATACCATTTTCGAGATATCGCCTTGTAACACTTTAAAAAACTCACCTAGTACAGCTATGTATTAATTTATTTTGTATAATTCCAGTGGGGCGGCAAATTTTGGGGGGTGGCAAATTTATGATGATGCAAAAAAAGTAAAGACTTCTTCATCTTACGCTAAGCCAGTGGCCTTGTTAAATTGTACAAAGTTGAGGTGGTAAAGTATTATTTAAATAGTATAATAACATAATAGTACATTGTGTATCTAGGACGAAAAGCGTAACATTCCCGGACAACTGTGAATATTGTTGGGCGTGGCGAATGCTGAGCCCAACAACACAGGAGTCTGGGAAAGTTGCTTTTTGTCCCAGATACACATACTATTTTTCCGCCGATCGATACGAGTAATTAACAAAATTGGTTACGATTGGGGAGAGCGATATTAATATTTACAAATATCGATATCGATATTTATCGATATATCGATAAATATCTTAAAAATACCGATATATCGATAAATATCGATATTCGATATATCGATATATCGATAAATATCTTAAAAATACCGATATATCGATAAATATCGATATTCGATATATCGGTATATCGATATATCGATATATCGATATCTGATATTTCCATATATCGATATGGAAATAATATCGATATTTATCGATATATCGTCCAGCCCTACTGCTGAGTGCTGACTATCAAATAGTATGTAGAATTCCCCGATGTGAAAAAAGTGTAGCATAAACAAAGAAATCCTTATTTAGTTGCAAAATGCAATACGTGTTAAATTCGGAGTATGGACTTACGGAGTACGAATATACTTTATATTGTTATCAATGTTATTATATTGTATTGCATTATTTTAAGAAAATAAATTGTACTTATTAAAATATGTGTTAAAGAATGTGAATAATTAAAGTATATTTCTGTATTGCTAATTATATGTGTTACAAAAGTAAAGTATTAACAAATATTAGGTATTTATTTTACTGTAACATGAGATGTGTATGTATGTACAACTGTACACCACAATCAATGCGTAATTATAACTTTAGTTTCTGAATAGCCAAATTCAGTTTAGATGAATAGTGGCAACGCAAAAAATTAGGTTCGAAAATGATTATACAGCAATCGAATGTTTTAAAGGTTACCTAATAGTTAACAGAAACGTCGTTTTTAGTGCACCCATATTCATCTCGATTTTTGTAAAGAAAATTGTACGACACTCATTAATGACCAATAGAAAAATTAGTTCACGAGCCGTAACCAAGACAACAATAAAATTTCTTGGAAATTTTTTGTAGGTAGACCAACCTGTGAGGGTTTGTGTCGTTACGATTTTCTTACCGAATCTGCATTCGAGCATTAATTCACATCCGGAAATTATTTTTCGTGTATTCCAACAATGTCCTAATTTGTCCTCGCGTCCCGCTCGGGCAAATTAATACGACGTTGTTGGAACACACTCAAAAAATTTCCGGAAAGAATTAATGCTCTTATGAGATTATATGTGACAATTTATGAATGTAAAATCTTGTTCTGCGTGGTTACAATAGGTCAATAAGTAAAATAACATAGTAGATCATTTTAGATCATGAAGTATTATTATTAGGATTATTAAAACAAATTGAATTTATGGCACTTCAAATTAAGCGAATGTTGTACATGCGCAGATACAAGGTATACCGTATACATACAAAAAGTTATCGTAAACCAATCTGAACATTTACATGTTGAACAGTTTTTGACAACAGTTGGATCAGACAAGTGGAAACTACTAATTTGACAGCTATTCCATAAATCTCGAAATATATGTATTTATCGAAATATGGAGATATTGATAATTATGGGGATAGCGAGAAATAACGATATTCGATAAATATCGATATCAGATATTTCCATATTCGATACATATGGATATTCGATATTTCGATATATCGATATTCGATAAATATCGATATATTGATATTCAATTATCATCGATATTCGATATTTCGATATAACGATATTCGATAAATATCGATATATATGGATATTCGACATTTCGATATTCGATATTTCGATATTCGATATATCGATATCCGATATTTCCATATATCGATATGAAAATAATATCGATATTTATCGATATATCGCCCAGCCCTAGTTACGATACAACAATACAACAAAGGTAATGACAGTTGTCGACGTTACAGTAAAATACTGCCACCGCGTTTCGTTATAGCCCCAGCAGTGATGTTGGGTTGTCAGCAGTGTTGCCAACTCTTGATTTTTTTCCGTAATGAAAATTTTAAAAAATCGTAATAGATTTGGCAGTTTGGGTAATAGACTAAAAATAATTTAAATTCTACTCTGTATCTGTCTCCAGGGCAATTAATAACTAAATTAATTCTACCTAAACGGAGAGCGTAAGACTCGATAATACCCGCGCAAAGTAGAAGTTCGTATAGGGACTTACCTTGTGGGATATACAGGAGGGCTCACATGTGGGGTGGCACGTCGATCGACCCGTGACTCCAGGAGCACAAAACGATAAATACAAGCGATTACGTAAATTAAAAGAAAACGGGACCAGTTGACCGACCGTTCACGAACTCGTCTTAAGTTCATCTGCCTTTATAATATGGACCACCGACCCAACACTTAGGGGTGGCAGGAGGGGGGACAGCAAGCCTCTTTATTCGACATTCCACCAATAGTGAATAAACTTACAGCGAGGTAGAATTATAAACTACACTAAATTTATGTACAGCTATTTACTTGTATTAAGAATTACTAATGAAATAAACTAAACTAATATGATTAAAAGCTAAATACCAAACATACTCAAATCCGTCAAAATCATGTTTTTTATGTTATCGTTAACTTTTGAACTCAGTCTTTAACCTCTGTAGTTATATAGCCCATTTTTTATATGGAAATGCAAATAGCGAAATTCTAAGGAAACAATCGGCAACAAGCACTATCACTAGACTGATTTCTGTTGGTACATTATTTTTGCAGTGACATTTAATTATTTTACATTTTAGTTGTGCCCATTGTAAACTTGAAATCTGATTTTATAAATTAATTTTAACTAGATAGATATTGAACTGAGGACGATTTCAGTTATAACAAACAGTACTACAATTTAATAGTAGTTTATTTATCTAGAACGAAAAGTGGCATTGGAATTACTTGCGAGGACCTTTAAAAACACTTTTCGTTCGTGGTGAATACAACGGTTTATTTCATACTGCAAGTTTAATGAATTTTAAATAAAAAGTTGTAAATCATTTCAAATTTCATGTCAACAACTGACGTATAGTTTTCAAGTACTTGAACTTTAAAATTTTACTTTAAAGTACTAGGATTTTAATGTTCCATTTTTTGTACCATAAATAATCCTTGATCTAATAGACGTGTCTGTCTGGGACGCTGTTTTATCCGGGACGCTGTTTCAGCATCCAAACCGTAAGAGATAAAGAAAAAAGTTATTAAAGTTATATGTTTAGAATGGTCATGTCAGGTCAGGAACCGAATTTCAGTCACGTGACACTTCCGGTTTTCGAGAAATCACAAAAAGACCGCATTTCAAATAGAACGCGTATTAAATAAAAACTGTTTCGGCCGCCAAACGTAGCTGCGACCCTCTGCGCCTTAAATCCTCGATCGGTTAGGCAACCACTTTGACACCTTCCAGGTCTGGGTGGTTGCCTAACCGATCGAGGTTTGAAGGCGCGTTAAATGAGACATTTGTCTCACTGGACTGCTAGTCACTTATAATGCCATGAGTAGTCAAAGTTATGTCGACTATTTTTGCGGTGGTGTCACGAATGTCCATTGCGCTTTGGTATGATTAGGACGAGTGCGATAGCACGAGTCCTAATCCCAAGCGCAATGGACATGAGTAGTGATACCACCGCAAAAATAATCTACTTAACTTTGACTAAGAATGGTATTCGAGGGACTATTTAATGAACCAAACTACTTTTTCAAATTAGTTTTCAGTAAATCTAGCAACAAACTATGCAATTTCTATAGTAACAGAACACTAATATTGACTTTTTTTAATAAAAATCACATTTGTTTAAAATAGTCACTTGAATACCTTCTAGGAAGATATATCCACTGATTTTTTTTATTGGTCAAGAAACTTCAGAATTCTGGATTTTCATTGGTCACTTTTTGACAGATGACAGGTGAATTGAATAGTCCGAAAAATTTCATTTTTGACATCAGTATGAAATAAAAGAATTAAGATGTCAACCAGCCAACATGAAACCTAACCTCACTGCAAAAATAATTACCAGAAATGTATTTAACAACACAATTCTATCTATTGGCAATGCTTTCCCTAGATTGCATTTGATATGAAAAAACTGACGATATAATACATAAGAACCGATATTTTTCAAAAGTTTACTAGCCTACGACTGCCCCATGCCGCGCAAAGTTCAATAAATTTTATAATTACTAGATAATAGTGTTAAATTGGCCCTTTATTATAAAAAATAACATAAATTCATATAATCTGTTAACGTTTAACTAAAAACTATTACCTACAAATTTTGTTTCAACATAAAAAAATAATTATTAGAAACGTAATAGAATAGTAATTGAAATTGTAAAACGTAATAAATTTTGCTTTAAGAGTAATAGCGTAATAGGAGTGGGTAAAAAGTACTAAATCTGTTACTATAGTAATAGTGTTGGCAACACTGGTTGTCAGGTGTCCCCTATTATCAGAGAACAGCACTGTTCACTATCTTATTTCTCTGAACTCAATTACAGCACAAATAAAGCAGCATTTTCCAGACGGCGAGGCGGGCGGTATTATTTTCAAAGTTTTAACGTAAGTAGTGCTAAGAATTAACAATTTCTACCGAATTCGCAAAGAATTGCCATTTTAAATAATTGTTATAATTCGGATTTTCAAACAAAATTAGTTTTTTTGCAAACGTTTTTTACTGCATTTCAGAGGCACACTTTGAAAGACTCTCACACCATAAGAAAAGAGCTGTAAATTTATGTAGTTGTAGCAGGTCTTAGAAAACCTGCACACCACTTCAATCACATTGTATTGACAATGTATGAATTGTGTATTTGCATAGTAATTTTTAATTTGAATTTTGGTTTTGCTAGCATTATTTTTGGCATTTTGACTACATCTAATAATTACCATAAAAGATGTTGCAGATTATGTATGTCTTATTGCGGACAAAGTAATGGAAAAGCGGTCGTTCTTCTAGTGCTCCTTTTTTAAATTAATTTTAGACATCACGTCTTTCATAACATGAAAAATACATTGTATTTACAAAATATAAAAGTTAGTGTTTCATCTTTTTGTCCACAATTTTACACCACCGACAAATAGTTCCGCAGAAAGAAGTGTTTCCTGTTTAAAGCTTACAAAGAACTATCTAAGATCAACTATTGGTCAAGAAAGAATAGCTGCTGGCAATTTTCAATATTGAATCGGACCTCACATCATTAGACTTCGAAGACTTTGTTTAGGATTTTGCAGAAAAAAGGGCATGTAGAAAGCTATAATTGGAAGAATTTGAATGTGTTTATTCAAGAAACTTATATTTCGTTTATAAACAACTTTTTTTAAATTAATTCTTACCATTTGTCTATTCACATAATCGCATGTAGGTATTTGTAAATTCAATAAGACAAGAAAGGCAGCAAAATTGTTCCGCTTAGGAACGGCAAATAGCTAAATCCGTCTCTGTCTAATGCAATTACATTTGCTGTAAACTCTTGAATTCAAAGAGGAAATAGGGATTCCTATATTTAATTAAAATTGGAAACGAATCCCGAACTTTAAATTCAAAATTCTTGGTGTATTTCTGAAATGCTCCAAAATATATAAAGTTGATAAATGTTTAATAAAAGGTTTACATTCCTAATAAAAATCTAATTTAGAAAACTAAAAGTAATAAATACGGTTTCACTTTTAATATCATAAGTTATGCAAAGCACAAGAGCGAAAGCGCAATGAAAGACTTCAAACATTATTGCAGTAAAATATTTCATTTCGAAAAATAAGAGAAAAATACGACTTACAGTATTTCTAGAAATGAAATTTAACGTATGATACAACAAATTTACCAATAAATTATACTGAAAATCCAATATTTCTCATATAATTAATAAAATGATAAAACTTTAAATAAGAATACAGCTTGGCTTACAAATATCTAAATCTCGATTTGAATGGAAGAATCAAGCAAGAACGATTTTTTTTATAGGCGAGAATTTAAAGCCAGTGCTGTTCAATTATACAGTTAATTTAATTATAAAACATTGAATTACTCAGTTTTTATTTAAAAATATTTACATTGTAAAGAACTCCAAGAGTTAAATGGAATTTAATTGGATATCCAAGAATAGCAAGCATTTTCTTAAGCCACAATTTAGTTGATATGATTGGGCACTATTGGTTTTATTAAAAGCTTCCGCTGATTGAAACTTCCGTTGTTTATCATCCCACGTTATATTTCGAGGTAATCAAGCTGTTTACATTCTCCAACGGAACCTTATACTCCTAATTAGTTATCTTTTAAAAATCATATTTGAACTATATTTTTAACATGAAACAATTTTTAACGAGTTTTTTTATGTACATTTTGACCTACAAATGTTTGTAGCTCTATTAAAAACATGAAATATCCAAGCATGAACCATCGTGAAAAATATATTAGTATAAAGCTAGTATAAAACGTATTGGTTATTGACAAAGGAAGAACCTACTTATTTTATTGATTACTCGACAAGGAACTTTACTAACTGTACATAATAAATGACCGGAAACGTCAAATATAGCGTCACACAATTCTATTACCTAAATAAAAAAAGGACATTTTAGTTAATACATTAATTCTTCCAAGTCGTACTTTTGCTCGTAGAAGATATACAACTCTAAAAGCATTGCAGAAGAATTTGAAACTGTTTGTAATTTAGCTTAAGATTTTTAAATTCTAATACATATTTTCTCCCAATTTATAGATATATCTTTAATATTTAAATATGGCGTTCGTCGTAATCAAAAATAAATTTAGGGTTCATTCTTAACATTTAAAACATTCAGTATTTACGGATTACCTTAATTTTGCGGTTATATTTTATCATCGAAATAAATTATTTAACTTCAGTGATCAATAAAACTTGGTTTCTCTTGTTAGATTCCTTTCTCGTTATCATATACAGGGTGAGTGGATTGTAACTCGAAGATTTTAAGAGTTAAGAGATTTTTTTGTTTTGATTTTGCGTGATACTGACCGCTCTGCTGCATTGGGAGATTGATTTTATTTTGAAAAATGGTGGTGGAGGGGGGGCAGTATTTTGTCACCTTTTGTTTTAATCAATAATTTTTCTTATGCGACATAAAACTTTTCTGTGAAAAGCAGAGGAGCCAGGTTGAACATCTAGTCAAGTCAAATGGTAGAAAATATGGGAAAGTTTTGGTGGAGTTTTGATATTCGATTCCTATATGTTTTTTGGGTGGCTGTACACGAGTATCATGTTTGCCAATAAAAATTTTGACCGGAAACAAGTTCTTTCAAGCAAAAAACGAATTTTTTTAAGTTTTTCTAAAATTACTCGAATTTAAATTTTTTTGCAGTTATGATTTTTAGATTTAATATAGATGATAACTATGATAAAAACGTAAGCTTAAGCGTAAGAAATATTCGATATTGCAAATCTTTAACCTAACACATGTACTATTTTCACTTATAAAATAATTCAATAATTTTACAACTTTTGTACAGTACAGTGTACGTTGAAAACAGTGATAATAACAATTCAGTTGTCTTGAACGTTGTTCCTCTGATGTGTCGAAAATTAATAAATAGTATTTTCAGCAACAAGTAAGCTCAAAAACGCGCAGAGGACGGGGAAAGACACTTGACTTTTCCTACGTATTGCACACATAATTTTTTAAATGCAATATCGATACAGTAGTGGAACTTTTGAAAGAGGCCCAGATCCTTTCTCTGGACTGATGTTAATGCCCCCCCCCCTGAGCTGACGGCCGATATTCTTCTACGGTTTGAGCTTTTATTGGAAAATTTAGATAGAAAATTCGAAAATTCCAAAATGTAATGTATATGTAATGAATGTAAATATATTCTGGTAACTTTGATTTTACTATTGTGATTTTAAACAGGAAATATATATTGCTGTAATGCAATACTTACGTTACTATAGGCGTTACACGGACTCGTAAGTCAAAATTGTTTGAGTGGTAAATAGTATTATGACCCACTTGTACCATAAATAACTACTATCTGCACCAGTGAGTAAAGTGACTGTTTTAGACACAAGAAAGGACGAGCAAAGTTGAGCATGATGCACTGGGTGATCATAACCTCACTAACTTAATATGGATAAATTAAGTAACTAAAAATGAAAATTTTATTAAGGTACACTTCTTGAATATGTAAATTTATAACAGGACCATTATAATTATATAGCTATTGTGAACAGTTAAATGACAACTGCCATACTTATTTTTTAAAATATCAATTTAAATATTTTTAAAATCGTATGTATTCTTACGGCTTTTGATAACATTTTAGATGGACCACGAGAGTAAACCGTCTTTTTTCCACGACCGGGAGTAGAAGTCGGTTTCTATAGCATCAAAATTGTGACAGAAGTAAAACATTTACTCCCTAGAGACTAAATAAGACAAAAATTTCCCTAGGGAGTTTTCATTATGACTGACACAACAGTTATATCAAATTCGAGGTTATCAGGTTAGGTTTTGCGTCAGTTTTGACACAAACTGACTCAAAACCTAACCTGCTTACCTCGAATTTGACTGAGCTCTTGTCATAATGACTCACAGTGCCACCAACTTTAAAATTTACCACAGGCTACTAATTTTAAAAGAATTGTAACTAAAATGTCAATAAATGAAGTTTAAAAAAAACGGGTTTTTCGTTTTAAATGTTCCTGCAACGTGAAAAAAATAGTATATGCAACTCGGAGAGAATGCTATTTTGCTTCAGTGCAATTTCTGACTCTCGGGCTTCTCCCTCGAGTCAGAAATTGTACTTCAGCAAAATAACGCATTTCTCTCCCTCATTGCATAATCTACTATTTTATCTCGCAGATTTACATCACTCGCTGATACTTTCCGGCACGGGATTAGAAAAAAAATATTAGTAAAATATTTCCTATAGATTTCATCACCAATTTTACACTTCAGCAATATACAGTGTGGTCCATTACGTGTGCAACAAATGAGGCACTTTTTTATTAGTTGTACAATCGAAATTTAAATTCGGCCACAAGTTAGTGCATGTTCGATAACCATATCAGATGCCCTTAGAATGGCTTCAAGTGAAACAATATACAGGGCAGGACAAAAATATGAAATTCGTTCAAGAATAAAGTTACCTTATTTCAAAAAATATTGCAAAATGTTATTGAGAAAAGTTGTTTAGAATCAAAAGTTATGCTCAAATACAAAGTCATGGCCTCCTATTCGAATTTTGATTTTTTTTTGTAAAATTTTGTATTATTGCCGTATGATACATATTTTTATTATTCTGATTTTATTACGAGTTTTTTCATATGTAAATTATCATTAGTAAAGCATTTGCCTTGTTAAAAAGAATATTTGCGAAATTCTAAAGTTCTGTTAAATATCGTTGCAACAAACATGAAGTAGACGCTTACCTAAAAAAATATAAATCCAAGTAAATTTTATAAATACGCTTCAAGTTGCTAAAAGTTATTTAAAAGTGATCTGGTTGTGGCTGCTTTAAATACATATAAAATCAGAATAATAAAAATATGTATCATACGGGGGTAATACAAAATTTTCCAAAAAAGAATCAAAATTCGAATAGGAGGCCGTGACTTTGTATTTGAGCACAGCTTTTAATTCTAAACAACTTTTCTCAATAACATTTTGCTATATTTTTTGAAATAAGGTAACTTTATTCTTGAACGAATTTCATATTTTTTGTCCTGCCCTGTATATTGTTGGACTTGAAGTCATTCTAAGGGCATCTAATATGGTTACCGAACATGCACTAACTTTTGGTGGTATTTAAATTTCGATTGTACAACTAATAAAAAAAATTCCCATTTGTTGCACACTTAATGGACCACACTGTATACACAGCTCGTTGATTACTTCTTAGTAGAGATGGGCGCGTGAGTGATTTTTCGCTCACGTCACGCACGGTTCACGCTGGCTTTAAACAGTCACGTTCACGCACGTTCACGCTCACGTTCACTCACGTTCACGGCGTGACACGCCACTCACGACGTGACACGCAGCTCTTATTTCAAAATTTAAATTCAGATAGAACAGAATGTTCAAATTTAAAACAAATGAAAAAACCCTAAAGAGAACTAAAAATATGTTTTGCACCTGACATAATTTACGTGATATGTGGCAATTAGAAAAGTTGACGTAAAAAGAAAAAAATGAAAATTGACTACAATAACTTCGACAAGGGATAAATACTGATTTCTCGCAAATATATTTCTTGCAGCTGTCTTCAAAGACATTACTTTTAATACTAAAAGCTGTCATTGGAATTGACGTTTCCCTTATTGGTATGAGTACAGAAGGTATATGTTGCTAGGCAACACTTTTAATTCGTAGGTTTGGAAGTACTTTTACGTACAAGGATCAACATTTTCAGCGTTAAGGCGAGTATAAAAAAAAAACATTACTTTTATTCAAATAATTAGTTCATCTACACAAGTACACAATAAATTGGTTTAAAAATAAAACGCAATCAACATTTTCAGTGTTAAGTCGAGTATACAAAACAAAACATTAGGTACTTTTCTAAAAATAGGTTTATCTACACATCTACACAATACATTTTTGGTTTAATAATAAAACGTAATTAACATTTTCAGCGTTAGCCGAGTATAAAAAACAAACCATTACTTTTATTAGAATAATAAGTTCATCTACACATCTAAACATTAAAATGTTGATTTAAAAATAATATGTAATCAACATTTTCAGCGTTAAGTCGAATTCTGCGCTCTTCAAAAATTCGCCCAGCTGTAGAAAATACTCTTTCGCTTGTAGCGGAACTTGTCAGTATGTTTTAAATTTCTCAAGTTTTTTTAACAGTGGCGTATTTACACTGTTTTTCCAAAATCCTAAAATGTCATCTACATTTCCGAATTTTAATTTAACATACTAATTTAGTTCTGCTTCGACATCATCCTAATTACATGTGTCATCGTCAGAGCTATCTCTAAGTGTAGAAAGATAAGAATCTGATGCTGATGTACTAGTTTTGAGTCGTTTGCTATGTATTTCATCATTATCATCTATATTTTTATTTGCATTATAATCTTCTATTTTATGTGAAGGTATAAACTTTAAGGATTTATTTAGGGTCCAAAAATAAAACCACATAATGTAACTTGTTTGGCACAATTTGTGATTTAATGAATTTAAAAGTTACTGCACCCTGCAGTTTTTTATTCGTTACTAAATATTTAACGTGAAATTAACGTGAAACGTGAATCACGCCTTGGAAATTTTTACTCACGTTCACTCACGTTCACGTCACGATTTTCAAATATTAGTCACGTTCACGACGTGACACGCCGTGACACGACGTGACACGACTGTTTTCACGTCACGCGCCCATCCCTACTTCTTAGTTTTATACCTACTACATGCATAGCATACATACATCAGTAATTTCATACAAATAATAAGTAAAATTATAAGATCAACGAAAACCTTTAGTTCCATATGATCTTATCAATTTTTTAGTGATATGTTTTTTCTTCTATCATTAATGGTAGTGGAGGGCGGATCGTGGATTCGATATCTTAATCTTGAGAATTATTTGTAGGTAGTGTTCTCTACGGTCTCAAGATTAATTATGATAAAACGAAAATCATGATAATTGACCGTGAAAACAACAATTGGCCTCACATTCAAAGCAGCGGCCAATGCCAGGTTGTAAATAGTCTGACATATCTGGGAGCTTTAATACACAACAGCGGCAACTGTGAATACGAAATTCGACGCAGGATACAATTGGGTAGGACGGCGATGACTCAACTTAACAAAATATGGAAAGATACAAATATCACGAAACACACGAAAATCCAATTCGTTAACTCGCTGATATTTTCAATATTTCTTTATGCCGCCGAGACATGGGTTGTCAAAGAAGCAGACCGCCGTCGAATTGACGCGTTTGAAATGTGGATCTGGAGACGTATGTTGAGAATTTCATGGACAGCTCACCGTACAAACGTATCCGTTCTCGAAGAAAATCGACCACGACAAAGACTCTCGTGTACCGTTTACAGTCGCATTCTGTCCATCTTTGGACGTATCCAACGCAGCGAACACAATACCGAAAGGCTGGTAGTTCTAGGTAAACCAGATGGAAAAAGAAGACGTGGACGAAAATCAAAACGTTGGATAGACTTAACAAGAGATCTTCTCCACACTAGTTTGAGTGAAGCCGCCCATATGGCTTCCAGTAGACAAAGATGGCGAAACACGGTAAAAAGAGCCATTAGTAATATTCAAAATTAATAATGGGTCACAACACAACTGTCAAGATGTTATCAATAAGAAGAAGAAGGAGAAGAAGTGTGCGTGAGCTTTTCCCCAACGTGAGCTTATTAAATAAATTTTAAATATTGAACTTAATGCGTTATTTTGTTTTGTTCCACAAAAATTCTACGAACCGAGCTATTAATGTACTATTGCGGTCAAAACATTTCGCAGGGTTTATTTACCTTGTGTATACAGTGTGTCCAAGATAAGGAGGGCAAGTATGGGGACCTCGTTAATTGTAAGAGATATAAATTTGGTTAAAAGTGACGAAAGTTGCACAATTAAAGGACTAACAAAATGACTCCTAGAAATCCCTGATATGATTTTTCGTTTTTGAATTATCTCAAAAAACCGCATTTTTGGATTTTCTATTTAATTTTTTTTCTGGCATTAATATTAACGTTAGAGCGAAAGTGATTAAACTTCTTTAGAGCAACTTCTAGTGGACTAATGATCGTTATCAAATTTTTTATCCGACGTTTCGTCTTCGAGAAACCATCATCAACTTTTTTTTTTAATCCGGTCCTACTTTTCCCATTCCAAATTTGTAAAGCCCTTTTTATTCTGAATTCAACAATGTACTACACATTATGGTTAATTACATTTCGAGTCTTTTTTGGCCATCATCATGACATTTTTTGTTACGGACCTGTGTCCTATAGCATTTCATACGGTGTTTCAGGGTTTGTAATTTAAAGAAAGAAGTAATGAGCCTCACTGAATTTCAATTATTGTCTATAAGTAAGAAAAACAATCAATAAATTAATTACTGGCTATTGAAAATTGTTTTTATTTCAAGACCAAACGTGATTATTAAGGATTAAAAACATCCAGGGTGGCTCATTACTTCTTGTTTAAATTACAAAAACTGATTCAACGTATAAAATGCTCTAGGACACAGGTCCGTAACCAAAAATTTCTTGATGATAGACGAAAAAGACTTGAAACGTAATTAAACCATAATGTGCAGTACATTATTAAATTGAGAAAAAAAAGGGCTTCACAATTTTGGCATCAGAAAATCAGGACCGTATTTAACCCGGGATTGGTCGCTAGGTTTCGTTTCGCGTCGTTGGTCGCGCATGAGCGTTTCGCTCACAGCTGACATTTTGAATGTATACGTGTGTTTTTTTTTCATAATTGGCAATTATTACTTTATAATCATAATGTGGCAATATCTGTTAATGTCATACCTTAAAATTAAAATAAAAAATTATTCATTGAATATACAAAACTTTATTTTTTACACCATGTGTAAATACAACTCAAATCGTTAAATTCAAATCCAAAAAAGATATAATATAAACTCTGCTTCGATCTCTAGTTTGTATCCGACTCATCCGAAACTTGTAACCAATTAGGGCAGTTATATGTGGTATGTTCTGTGCAAATGGCTCCTTGGCAAAATCGCAAAATGAAAAATGTTTAGAACAAATACAAAAATATAAAAGTAAACGTGGTTAGTCGCGTAATGAGCGATTTGCTCACACTAGCGCACGCACCTACCAAACTACTTGTCACAATTGCACTGTGCCTTGTTTTTTCATGAAATAATACCACTATTCGGTGCTTGACGAATAGGGTGGGGATTAAAAAAATTGGCGGGGCCGTACCTGTCATCGCACTAAAATGGCGAATTAATTTGTAAAAATGTGAGGGCATCGCTCATGTAGCGACCAATGCCGGGTTAAAAAAATTAATTTGATGATGGTTAGTCGAAGATGAAACGTCGGATAAAAAATTGATAACGTAATATTGGAGTCCATAAAAAGTTGCTACAACGAAGTTTTGTCAGTATCGCTGTAACTTTAATATTTAACACCAGAAAATAATAAAACAGAAAATCCAAAAATTTGGTGTTTTGAGATAATTCAAAAACGAAAAATCATATCAAGGGTTTTTAGGCGTCACTTTGTTTGCCCTTTAATTGCGCAACTTTTTTCCTATTTAACCAAATTTGTATCTCTTACAATCACCGAGATCCCCATACTGGCCCTCCTTATCTTGGACACACTGTATATGGTTTTATCAAGTGAACTACAGTCACTTGTCAGTTGTGCAATTGACATTTTACCTTCAAAACTTAAAATGCCCAATCATGTTCTAAGCGAGACTGAAAAAAGCTTTGCTATCGCAAAACTAGGACATGGTAACATGATTGTGGCCGATGAAGTTAGTTGCGAAAGACGCACAATTTTTAGTAAGTGCTACAATAACCTCAAAATGTGAAAAATGACAAGTAGTCAGATACACACTAAACCATTGTGGGTAAACAAACTGGATTGAGTATCGTGCGGAATGTTTTGGCTGCAATAGTATGTATGTTAAACTACATCGTTACAGATCCCTTAGCTTTTCCGATCTCTTATAGGTGTAAATGATTTTCACCTTCTACCCAAGAACTCAAGGGTGGTGGAAAATATTTCCAAGCGCTGAAAATCAGCTTTTACGGCTTTGTTCGTTTTATGTTCTTTACTAAAAGTAACGTTTTCCATGTATAGCCGAAGTATGGCTATGCAACTAGTTTTCCAAAGTCCTTTTCCACCGTAACGCAGACCTAATTGTACGGAATTTACGGTTCCTCGCGGCTGGTCTCGTACGGCGTTGAAAAGCACGACGAGCAACAAAACGGGAGCAAAATACTTCGTCCTCGGAATAGCCCACCGGTTAACAACTGCTCATGCAGAATATTTGTTTACGTTTCGCCTGCTTACGCCTAAGCAGCCCAGACGGTGGTC
>CALNHX010013480.1:0-16306 GCA_940337035.1 Agriotes lineatus
CAAAATCTTGACTCGTCTGTGAAAAGTACGTTGCTCCAGTCATTAATAACCCAATTAATGTGTTCACGAGCAAACCTTAACCTGGTCACACGGTGTATTCTGGTTAACTGGGATCCAGCAGCAGGCTTCCTTGGCCTCAATCCCACATCAATCAATCGTCTTCTAACGGTTTGATCACTGATTCTTACTCGTCGTACTTCAGAAAGCTGAGTTTGAATATGTCTTGCCGTCACAAAACGTTGACGAAGAGCACTCAGTCGAATAAATAAATCGTCTCTTTCGGATGTGGCCCTCTTCGACCTTGTCCTCGTCGGCGTACATATGCTCCAGTCTCTGTGTATCTTCTGGCAGCTCTAGACGCGAAAGATTGGTGACTTCCCCACACCCCAGCCACATATCTCGGACTATGACGTTCTTGGAGCTGAGTAACAATTCAAACCACTTCTTCATTGCTTAAATGTCTCTGTTCACGAAGAGCATCCATTACTAAAAAAATTAAATGCTTCTTACACAAAAATCACCTCAAACCAGTCAATTACTGACACAAGAATGAGCTAGAATGAGCTTGGTTACTGATCAAAGCCTTCCATTTTCTTTTATATTTCAGAAAATAAAGATTCAAGCTTAGACGGCAATCTCATATCAAAAATAATTAAGTACATTCTTTATAAAGAAAGTTCTATTTTGATAAGGTGATGCGATAATTTTGCTGAGCAGTGTATGTAGTTAATGTAGAAATCTTTACCTAGAAATCATTTCTATACTTTCGACGAACCTCCAGGTACATTAAATAATGTTTAAATATAAAATATTGACCAATAAAATTGCTTTATGTATAATCGATCAATAATAGACGTTTTCAGACCTCATTTTAGGCGCAAAGCTAGTCTATTGCTCCCTCGGGCGATAGATATCCTTTTCACACGCTAAATGACATCAGCGAGTTTAATATAATTTTACAGCCGCTGACGTCATTTTAGCGGGTGAAAAAAAGTTTACCGCCCGCTGACTTCATTTTAGTTATTATTTACAATACGTATTAATGAAAACCATACATAGTTACAAAGATACTAATCAGCTAAAATAATTCTAAGAATTGTCCTGTTTTCATTTCACAAGGTTTCATATAATCTAAATCTGCCTTTTTAAAATTTAGATTTCATATAAAGTTTTGTATGCACCCCTTGTCATGTTATAGCCGCGGGCCAACAACTCCTGTTTTACGACCTTGATACATAAATAACTATTCAAAACCTAAACAAGTTTTTAATAAGTCAAAACTAGCTTGGTTCTGGAAATATACCTAAGTTTCTTTAATTAAAAAAAATCTCAAAGTAATAACCACCTCTGAAAAAAGTTGAGCTGCTACAAAATTTACAGATCACCTGTACTTTCCCATGCTGCAAATTCGAAATCAAACTTATTTACAAATATGTTAAAGTACTAACCTAAAATTAACAATTGCTTTTTATTTCCCTTGCCTGAAAGACGAAGGAAGTATTGTAATCACGAAAAATCACCTTCCGGGTCCCTAGATGACGAAAAACAGGTTTTCTCAATTCCGTCTGTCTGTCTGTCTGTCTGTCTGTCTGTCTGTCTGTTTGTCTGTCTGCCTGTTGGCGGTATAATTCAAAAACTATTTGTCGGAGGAAGATGATATTTTGCATAGACATTATATATATACCTGGAATGAAACCGGCAAAATTTCAGACATATATATACAGGGTGAGCACCTTGAAAAATAAAATTTTGTTTAGTTTTGGGTTAATTTTGAAATAGAAGGAAGCAATAATTTTCACATAGGTCAGGCTTTACACTTGCCAAAAATAGGACTCAACAGATACAGGATAATGTCACAAGGGTCGAAACGTTTCAAACATAACACCGTTCCCTTAAATAGAGGCGCGCGCCGCACTCATTTCAATTAGGCTCGATGGCGCAGTTGGACTTATCGATGCAGTTACGATCGCTACGCAGGTCCGGTTACGATCTCTATGCAGATGCGGCGGGTTTACACTCCAGCGGGATACATTTTAAAATTTATTTGAAAATTTATATAATTTATTAGAAACGTGAAGATATTTTTACTCCTAACTTCATTTTATTTTTAAAATTATTTAGTGTCACAATGTCGACGAGGGAAGTTCTGGGTAAAGCCTTTTACAAATTTTTTTCGAATTGAGGGCGTTGTGCTTATAGCAGGTCATTTTAAGTAATGGTTCTATGGGAAAATGCCCACTCAGTAAACAAAATTTTCCCACCCAGTGATGCCCATCAAAATGTAGTTTTATCCAAGAGGCAACACAGTAGAAAATATAATTCTTACCTGCGGTCTTTTAGGTTCAACTTTAAGTTACGTTTCTACAGTGTATTTTGACTTATTAACAGTGTTCGAACACCACAAAGTACAAAATAGATATCTACGTACAATAGAAAAGTCAAACGTAGAAGATATTGACAACATTGCCGAATTTATTATAATTAATGCCGTCTTGATTTATTATGAATTATAGAGGAACAACCAAGGGCATAAAGTGGTGATTTTATTTTAATAATAAATTTCTGAAAAAAAAATAACGACATACTTCATACACTGTAATTAACATATGCCATTAAGAGTAATTAAAATAGTACCTTCTACGCTTTTGGATACATTTTCAATACATTATTCACTCGGTACGGGTACAGCCAATCACAGCTATAGATTTTAAAGCTATAGTTTTCTTTTGCTAGCAAGTAGCAAAATATATTGTCCACCCAGTAAAAAATCTTTAGAAAGTTGCTTGGCTGATAGTGTGGAAACAACAAAGAATTGGTGGGTATTACAACTACTACAACTACATAGGTATACCGGGTGACAATGGGACCAGGGCCATGCTTATATCTTTTTTATTTATTAATGGATTTGGATAAAATTTGATACGTGTATACTAGACATAATTTATGATTATCCGACAGATATAGTTGAAATGGTCAACTTTCGGTTTCACCGGAAGTGCCGTTAACTTTGATGTTTTAAATGGATTACCTTATATATTTTAAGTTTTTTTGGAATGTAAGGCTCAAATTACATACGATACGTTTGCTATTTTTTTCATTTTTGTAAACAAAAAATTATTTTTTAATTTTATTTTTTCTCATAGAAGGCAGTAAAAAAGAAAATGTGTTCTAAACGTCTCTGGTAACTTATAACAATACATATTTTATTAATTTGATCAATAACAAATTGTTCATAAAGGAATAAAATTTGCTAAAAGCGTTTTTGAGAAAAAGTGTGTTTTTTAAATGCCACCTACGAAGGGCCATCGTGCCATTAGATTTAATTACCAATCTAACGATATGCATCATCCACCACTTTATCTTTGTATAATACGGAAAAATGTTTAATTAATACATTTTTAAAATAGTTTTTGGGAAATACCTAATCAAATTTGTCAACACTGCTGTATGTAAACATAAAATATACAGAACAACCCATTTAAAAAATCAAAGTTAATGACATTTTCGGTGAAACCGGAAGTCAGTTATTTTGATTATATCTATCTCTCAATTCGAAATTATGTATATTATCCTTGTAACGAGTTGCATTCAAATCCGTTGATAAATAAAGGAGATAGAGACATGACCCTGATATCATTGTCAGCCGGTATACTTAGCACATTTGAATTGTTTGGGTATCTAAGGGGTTTTTGTAGGAACCTCCTCAATTTTATGGTAACAAGTTTTGTATTTCATTATTACTAATAGATAGAATTCGATTAGAAAAAATATTGTGATGTGATTTATTTAAAATACTTAGCTCCTCTACTTTCTTCGTAAAACTAATAGTTTTTGTGTAAAAAAATAAAATCCATTATGATGCAAGGAATTTTTCGGAATAATAGTGCCGTGCATAGTAATGGACTCGTATTTTATTTTATTTACAAGAAATATAAGTTTGACGAAAAAACTAAATAAGCTAAACATATAAATCTGGATTTCTAGTACATATTTTTGTATAAACAAATTCTTGTTCGTTACAAAATTTTAATATAACCACCCTATTTAAGAGGGTGTGACTCGGCGCTAAGGAATTGAAATGAAAAAGTTCAGATACAAAATGTTTATGTTTCAACGTCCCCTATAACCTCCGTAAGTTTAGCACTGTGTTTTTAAACTCCCTGTATATGACATAGCCATCGCGTTTGTTGTATTTGTATCACCCTGTTACCTGAGTGGTCCATATATGTCCATCACTTGTTCATTTGTTGAAAAGTTTATAATTCAAATCGATGACAAACCGTAGCTATGCAAAATCAATCATAAGTGCACTTATTATGTAACTTCTAATCTAAATATAAGTTTCCATAACAAAGATAAGAAATAAGAGGACCATAACTAAGAAACAAACCAAAATAGCCGAGATCGGTAATGTTCTTAAGATTTGTAGCTGAACCTAAGCTGGAAGGCCAGAAAAGAAGTGTCGATATATAAGAAGAGTGTTGGAAACACGAACTTATATAGATGGTATCAACATATCCTCAGAATGGAAGACAAAAGTACCAAGATATTACTGAACTATAAACCCCATGGAGAAAGAAGAATAGGCCGTCCAAAGAAGAGGTGTAAATACAAAATACGTAATGATGTGGATAATGTAGAAAGTGACCGATTCAAGAAATCTGAAAATCGTTCTTTTAGTGAATGTACCAAAACATTACTTTCATTAAATCTTCTAAAGAAATATGACAAAATAAGTATTTCACATATCGGTTCAAAATACAGAAATTAAAGTTTGTTTCACTTAATTTAAGTTCACGGGTTATGTATAGTTAAGAAATATATAATCCACATGAATTTACATGTAATCCATGGCTTAGTCACGTTAATAGTAAAATTTTATTTTAATTAAATTAAATAAAAACCGTGTAGTCAGTTTTATAAATATAATTTTGAAGTTAAGGAAAGCTCAGAGTTTCACGATTCGTCACTTTCATAATGGGCTTCATCAGGAGTGGAAAGCAAAAGAGCGTCAACCATGCCAGAGTCAAAAGTCTTCTGGTTGTATAGGTTGAGTTACTACGTTCTTTTGCTTTTCACTCCTGAAGAAGCTCTTTATGAAAGCGAGCAAACCGTTAAGTTCTACCACCTCAACAATGACACGTTCCATTTCCCAAGGCTGAATTTTAGTTTAATTTAGTATTTATTATTGTGTGTTGTGTGAGTTAAACACAATTTTTATATCAATCTGCGTTGAAATTGTGGCAATAGGAATCATAAATAATTTTTTTATTTCTTAGCACCATTAAGAATTTCTAGATTTTACCTGTGTCTTTATATTCTTCTGAAAATAAAAAAATACATAATTATTTGTATCTCGTTTGATAATACACAGGGTAGTAAGAAGAAAATAGGAAGAACCAGTGAAATTTGTTTTTAGAGAAGGTACTTGTGGCTTTATATTTGACACTTATATTCAATTATAAGGAACTTTTCTAATTACATTTTTGTTTATTTTGCAAAATAAGGGTACTTTATTCTTGAGTGATTTTCATATTTTTTAACCTCTTCCATATACGAAGGAAGATATTTAAATTTTGGTAAGGTAATTTCTTGTTTGAAAAGATGCAAGGACTTTTACCAGGAATAACACTTTCTGATAAATGGATAATGCAACAATTCTCCAAATGTGTTCAAATGTATGACGGACACTGTATATGGTATTATATATCATCATATATATATATATATATATATATCACCGAAATGGAAGAAAAATACTGTTTCTCATGACCCTTCAGCCAATCATGGGTTTCATATAAAATAATACAAGTTTATGTTATAACTCCAATTTTAAAACTTTTTTGAAAAACTGACTACGCCACTGAATTCTTATAAAAAATGCATGAAGAACGTAGAAATTACTTTTCTCTATTTTCATAAATAAGTGAGATGTAGCCACAAAGTGAACAGTCGAAACATTTTGTTTATAACTTGAAAACAAAACACGGCAGCCAATTTGGTTTTCACCACTAAGCTTTTCTCGAAAAAAGAAATCGAGAATGAGAGGTCAATCTTTCAATATCTTCTATAGTTATCGAGATTGCCTATAAAACCCAATACTTCCAACTCGCAGTTCTTTCTGCTAGCGACGACAGTTATTCATCATTATCAACACGATTCGTTATTTTCCCTCCTATTGCACTTGCCGTTTCCTCTCGACTTCCTGACGTTGAAATTTGCTAAAATAATAGGCATAGAGTAGTCGCGAGAGATAATAGTAGTGCGATGGGATAATTCTCACGGATCTAAATATCTCGAGGGGGCTACTTGCTAAATGGTGCATAATAGAGCTGACATCCCTCAGTGGGCGAGGTCCTAGGGACCAGCGTAACGAACGCTATTGCAGACATGGGTGGTTTGAACCCAGGAGATTTCCAAAAGCCGGCGTAATTGTTAATCGAAGATCGCAGCATCAACATCGCTATTTATTCATCGCTGGGGATTACAAGCGTGAGAAATTTCTAATTTTTATGGCAGTGTCCCTAACACAAGCGCCATTTGCCGGTGGATTCTACTGGTTCACACGTAAGACGGATAGCACTTTAAATTGTTTTTAGTTATGTACAGTCAATTATTCAACACCGATATTAATGCGGTGCTGTAAAAATCCCTTAGACTAATTGTAATAATAATTTCATAATTTGATTTTCAAAATGCGAATTCAATTGGCGGACACTCACAATAACAAAACGGGGAGGTAAATTGACTGTTATTGATACTGTTATGGTGAATTAGAAGCTCAACTAAATAAACACGTATAAAAATAGTGAAAACTTATCGCACAGTAGGAAAAGATAGGAAATGTTATAAATATAATTGTATATGTAATATCCTGGACAGATCAAAACCATTGTCACTTGATCATATACAGTGCGTCCAGAATAAGCATTGCATTTATAGGAATCTTGTAAATAGGTATGAAATATAAAACTTGGAAATTTTGTTTCACTGTTAGTGATAGAGGAAACTTGATTGCCACTGTTACGGTACTTGTACCAGTAGATGGCTAATCTGAATTCAAATAGTTGATAAGCCTTCAAAATTTCAAGATTGTCACACTAATTTCTTCTTTTAATCAAAGAGGATATGCCTCCCTTGCGTAAAAATATTTTTCTCGTTTTTAATGACACAATATTTGTTGAAAGTAGTTTTACAAATAATAGAGGTGGATCTAAAAAAGCTTGTTTAGTGGAGACCATCAAAAATTATGCAACAAAACAATAATATTAGTATTCTCTTTGATTATTTTAACCTGTATTTTGGTCTTGCATTAGAACTTAAGAACGTAGGCAAGCTAATCTTAATGTAGAAGAAAACTGAGCTTAGGTAATTAATTATTCAAGCATTGTAGATACAAATTAAACATCTGTGGATACTTATCAGTACAAAAAACACTGGTACTAAGGCCATCCAATAACATAAGAAAATAAGTAACAAACGACTCCCGGGATTGGACTGTGTCATTATTGAGGCCGAAGAACTCAACGTTTCGCCCACTTTCGTAAGGGGCTTCATCAGGAGGAAAAGCAATAAAGCACGGTAACTCGACGTATAAACCACGTCAGAGGCGAAACTCTTCTGAAGTTTTCGGAAGTCCTTTGTTATTTAATGACAATGGCCGGGACAGCCTCCGAAATCACATACGGAAGTAATTATTTATATATAAAATATTGACTGGGTTTCTGGTATTTGCTAATAAAATTGTGAACTTTTTTAAAACTGTCTTAATTGAATATGAATTAGGTTCGTTGTGATCAAACCGATTAAGTAATTGTTCTAACTTACGTATACATTAAGAAAAACATATAGATACGGGAAATTCTAAACTACTTCATTTACATTCGTAGTCAGGAACTTAATTGGACATACATGGTGTCTATACAATAAGTACTATAGATTCCTGGATTTAACTAAACTTACCTAGATCCAAAAGTTTTTCGTTTCAACAGTATCAAGTTCAAAGTTCTTGTAAATAAAGAAACATAGAAAAAGACCACGGGACTACGTAATATATGCAACCCACCCAACACTGTTGACAACAATGTTTAGAAAAATTAAATGGTGGCAGTAGCAGTAGCGTGCTACGTACTACAAAATTAACGTAACCTACCTACTATACGAAGCTACATACCCGACACCAATTATTCAAATATAATAAACTTAGCTGTAAGTGTAGTAAGTTAGAGGATTAAGAACACAACGTGAGAACTCAAGACTATATCACGAACGACAATGCTCAAAAATGTCAAATTTGTACTTGCACGCAATATTACAACAAATCGCCTGATCACGTAGTCTTTAAGCATGTATGATATTTTTATATCCTTTATCTAATAGACTTGTCTGTCCGTCCGGGACGCTGTTTCAGCAGCCAAACCGTAAGAGATAGAGAAAAAAGTTATATGTTTGGAATGGTTATGTCAGCTCAGGAACCGAATTTCAGTCACGGTTTTCGAGAAATCAAGTGATTTCTCGAAAAGCGGAAGTGTCAGTACGCTGTTTCAGCAGCCAAACGGAGCTGCGACCCTCTGCGCCTTAAAACCTCGATCGGCTAGGCAACCACTTTGACAGCTTCCAGAATGTTCCGATGCCCTCTGCGCCTTCAAACCTCGATCGGTTAGGCAACCACTTTGACACCTTCCAGTTTTTATTTAATACGCGTTCTATTTGAAAAACGATCTTTTTTGTTTTTTTAAATGAGAAATTTGTCTCACTGGATTGCTTGTTTATTAATAATATAACACCTTGAGCAAAAAGCTAGGTAGCGCAGTTGGCGCGTTAGGCTTGCATTAAGCAAGTCCTCGGTTCAAATCCCACGGTGGGTCGATCTTTTTCGCAGCCTTGGCGATCGTAATCAGGTCCAGTGAGACCATTCACAGTTGGACAAAAAATTAACTGTGCCCTACTCAGAAATACAGACTTAAAGATAAAATAACAATGTCTGTATATCACCAAGACACACACCTAATACAATGGTTGCTAGCAGCTCAAAGGGCGCAGTCCAAGTTTGTAATCCTAAACCGGGGAAAGTTGAGCACTACACTGCCAGATGCTAGCGTACAAAGCACCAGCCTCTACACCGCTAGGTAACAAAAGGTAAACGATAATACTATAATACATAACATCTTAAGCAATTCGATTAGCTTCGTTTTGAAACATGACATAGTAAAAAGCACGTTTTAGCCTCATTCGATGTGTTATCGCTGTTGCGTAAGTGATCACCTTTTTTCAACAAATTGTATTCTAGATTTTTAATGACTCGGTTGTGATCAAGAGTGATAGCCACCTGCCCTGGTGGCGGCCGAAGATGGCGTATGAAGACTACACTTCGTGTGGTTATTTACGGGCTTTCAGTCTACATTAAGAGAAAAAAGAAGAAGAATTTAATACATTTAATAGAAGATTCGAATAGGCCTTTCGAAAAAATAAGAAAGAATGAGAGTTCTCCAAGAATATCAATAGCGGCACATGGAATGTGAACAGCATGTATTCAGGTGGGAAAATACACGGCATCACCAAAGAACTGATAAGATTAGATATCAAAATTATGGAAATCAGCGAAACACAGTGGCCAAATATATGTTGATGGCAGATAAAAAAACATACAATTTACTAGATCGGTAATGACGATCCTAGATACCAAATTGAAGTTGCAATAGCTAGCAGTCGCCAAAGAAATCAATGAGGCAGTTAAAAATTGTACACATTACAATGACAGAATGCTGCTTCTACAGCTGGAAGCCAGATTTATAGATCATAACAGGTATTTCCGATTAAGAAGGACTACTCATTGAAAAATTACGAAGACTTAAACTCACCTAGCAAACTAATAAAGAACGATGAAATCGTGTTTACTATCGGAGAGAGGAGACCGACTCCTGCAGTTCTTCAAGGAATACAATACGCCACTCTGTAATATCTTCTTTCCACTTCCGCCAAGCAGGCTATATACGTGGGCTGCGCCGGAAGATCCACCAGATCATATTATGCGTAATCAAATCGATTGCATTACAAATCAAACATACCTTAAAGCCAACGTGGTCAAATAACGAGTAAAAGAAGCAATTCAAGATGGACTCGAAACAAATATACTAAACTTAGGCTCGAAGATACAATAAAACTGCATAGGTAATAAAAACTATCTAAAAAGGCGCGCAAGAAGAAGAAATAATGGACGACGTTGACGGACGAAATCTTGACTCTAATGCAACAGAAAGAAGTAGATATGAGTATTGTTCAGTGCATAGGAAAATAAAAAAGAAGATCAAAATGGCAAAGAAAGAATGGCTAAAAGAAAAATATAAGAAATCCAGGAATTAAATAAAAAGTACGATCATTTTAACACACACGCAAAAATTTAGAAAATTGTTTAGACCCGAAAAAGAACCACTTGATGTACCTTGGTCGATGCAGATGGTAATCTTATAATAGAAACGTCAGTTCTCAGACGATCGACCAGAATATCATAATACCGAAGAATCGTAGCCTAACCCACGCATGAATAACGAAGAAATAGGGAAATAGAGATCTTTAGCAAGCTGAACAAGAAGCAATATCTGATAAATATCTCCTGATTGGTTATCGTCGACCTTTATCATCACTCTAAAAAGCATTAGACAGATTTTGTGATGACTATAGGCTCATCAGTCTCATAAATCGTATCGTCAAAGTATTCACACAGGGGAATCATATACCAGTGAACCACAATTTAAATTTAAAAAAATTCTCAGGGAATCAGAGAGGCGATATTTTCATTACATGTTTTGCTACAGCGTTCTAGAGACATGAATCGGAAGATAGATGCAGGCTTTAGTGATTTCTCGATCTGCTAAGACATACTTATAGACGTATGCCTCTGTGAAAAAATACATCAGAATAATAGAGAATTACTGATTGGCCCCAGTATATATACCGGATGACATTACAACAGAAGAGATAACAATACAGATAGACTAAAAGTTCGCTATTCCTTCGCCAGCCCTATTTAACATCTATACGGAGAGAATAATCCAAGAAGCAATAAACAAATCTACAAAAGCAATCAAAATTAACGGTGTACTTATAAATAATATTAGATACGCAGATGATAGTCATCTTTTCAACTACATTAGAAGAGCTTCAAACACTACTTAGGAAGATCAGTATGGCGAGCAAAAAGTTTGAACTGTGTATAAATCAGAAACCTATAGAAGACATATCCACTTCTCTTGGACCGAGTATGTCACTAACGAAGGAGTACTCAAAATAATGCTTAAAACAAAGGAAGTAGGATGGCAAAAGGGGGCCGGGAAGAAAAGAGAATAAGGCACCGAGAAGAAGGCCCTGACCAGATAATTACTAAAAGCTTGGAAATAAAAATCTAGTCTTTAATACAGGTTTCGCATAAATACCACACCTGTTTTAATTCCTCCTTGTTTATGGTTCGGTTGCCTATTTTATTAAGTATTTTTTAGTTTGCAAATAGAAATTTGTTAAGTACGAACATTTATATGTACATATATAAACGTGTTTTGTGTCTACGTATCTGCGTGTCTGCGTCTCTATGTCTTTAGCTCGGTAACGTTTCATCGTTACCGATCGGGCGCAGTCTCTCCGCGATCTTTCGGCACCGTGGTCCTCACAAACGATAAAGCAGCCTGCTTACAAGAGCAAGTAAAGCGTCTGACTAGCAATTGAATTGCGTCTGGGAGCATAAGTTCGAATCCCACCGACTGCGATGTTTTTCTCCTTTTCGAATTAATGTAATTCGCATTACTAAGTGTTTGCTTTTACTCTTTCGGTATCATTAGAAACATTAAAGTATTTTTACCTACTGTAACTATTTTGTATATAATTTTAAACACTTTTTTTTTGATCTAACAAAAGTTGTTTTTCTTCCAGTGCCTTTTCTTTATTAAAAACATTAAAACCATGTTCTGAAGGTTTTTATTATATTATATTAATTTCAAAATTTGCATATTTCGCTTCAAATGTGTAATAATTATAAATTTCTCTTTTTGAGTTATAAATATTGGTGAACTTTTCGAAAACTATTCATCGCAATTCGACCTAAGCAAGCTAAAAGTTGAACTACCTAAAATAACACTCACTATACCTTAGATGATAAATGAATCTATTACATAATTATCGATAATCAGCGTCAATTTTTATTTATATATCATTTCTAGATGTTAGTAAATATAAATGCGATCAGCTGCTTCCGTTGTCCAAAATTCAATATTGTTTACTATACCGTACAGAAGAATTGAATATTAGATTTAAAAAATATTGAAATAAGAAGGCATGTAAGTGCTCAGAGAAATTTAAGATTTCTCAATTTCGAGAACCATAATTCACGTTTACAAATTAGACATATTGTTATAAAACACAACAACACGTCTAAGTCAGTAAGTGCAATTTAGCAGCAATGCCAGGCTCAAGGAACGTCGAGATTTTGAAACGTTAGTAGTTCAGTGCTATTAGTGAAAATGGGTCGATTTAAGTGGAAATGAGGACGCAAATTTGTTATAATTATAGCTGCAGTCTAATTTATTAGCTATGCAACTTCGCACTCACATAAAAGTAGCGCATTCTAAAATCTTTCAAGTATGTTTTCCTTTGACTAGAAATTAAGATTATTCTTGCTGCGAAAACTAAAAATGGAAAGTTGTCCTCGGTCTTTTATGTAACTCACAATTTTAGATCTCCAGATAAAAAATAAGTCGGGAGGATGCTGAGGTGGCCTATTAAAATATCGAATCTCTTAGTAAATTTGCTCGGTCCATGCACTTACGAGCTCACGTGGGATGCGAGTTAATTTATTATAAAAGCGGCAAAATAGGAAATCGATAACCCAAATTGCATTATCAAACTTAGCATCGGGCTACAGATGCATCGGCGACATTCCCAGTGACTAGAAAGTGATTAGGCTGAGTGTATGGAGCAGTTGGCTGTTGGCTGCAATTGTAATAAAATAAATGTCTATCTCATGCCGTCTGTTAGTGATTATCATTCACTTTGGCGACGGTCATTGTCGGGCTCGGGTTCGCCCCATTTCCAATTTATTGAGATATCGCATGGACGCGATTTTGGCGTTTTGGTTCATTTGATTCGTTATTTGAAAAGCTGTGTTTATAGCAATATATTATTTTTGCGATCATTTTGCCATCAAGTGGGATCTTTTATGTTAAGTTGACAGATATTAACTTTTTTAGTTTTGTAAATTAATTTTTGATGTGGATATATTACATGCACTTATGCTTGGATGGTTGTCATTTTGCATATATAATATGTACACTTGGTTTCATTGAAATCGACTACAGATAAAAAGTCATGTATTTTATTTTATTTATTTATTTATTTCCAAATATATGTACAATATATTAAGAAAAAACAAAAGAAAGAAGCCTTAATGGCTATATGGGAAAGGCCCATTTGTATCAAAAGAAAAGTATTCCTACCGAGCAACGGACTGGGATGCATCACTTGTAAAAATTCATTTAAACTATAATAACTATTTTGATGAAGCCAAAAGCTGTTTTTTAAATACCTCGAACGTATTTGTTTGCTTTATATGTGTAGATAATTTATTAAAAAAATGTATGCCCATGTACAGGGCACCATTTTGTATTAAGGACAGATTAACTTTAGACAAACGAAGTTCGTCGTTACATCGTGTATTACAATAATGAAAATCATTGTTACATGTCAATTTTGGAAATTTCTTAAATATTAATTGTGCTGATTTATAAATATAAAGATTTGTGAGAGTAAAGATTTTTTTATTAATAAAAACAATTCTACATGATTCTAAATAGCCTAAGGAATATACTGCACGTATTGCTCGGAATTTTTTCATAAAAATGATATCAACGTGGTATCTGTTACCCCAAATTCCAATTCCATAACTCATAATGCTTTCAAAATACGCATAATAAACAACTTTTGCCATATATTTACCTAATATCCTACTAATTTTACTAATTACAAATACAGCTGAGCTGAGTCCTTTATCTAAACTATTGATTTGTGGTAGCCAGTCAAAATTATTAGATATTTGAATTCCAAGAAATGTTATCACATTTGCAGATTTAATAGTTCCGTGATAGTTAATTATATCTACATCCTTTAAAGAAGAACAATTTGATGTAAATAGTAAATTAAAGGTTTTGTTTTGATTTGAGATTAAGTTATTTGATGAAAACCACTTTAAAATTTCTTCTATTACTAATTTTGCCACTGGTAGTAATTCTTCAATGCAAGAGTGATTTAGTACAATGCTAGTATCATCAGGAAATAACATAAAATGACCCATAGATACACTGGCTACTAAATCATTTATATAAATCAAGAATAGTATTGGACCTAGTATACTACCTTGAGGAACGCCCATAGCTAGGGTTTGTTCTTCTGAAAAATGTGTAGTTACTACACCTTGTTTATTACAATTTCGTACTTGAACAATTTGTTTTGTATTGGTTAAATATGATTTAAAAAGATCGAGTGCAACTCCTCTAATACCATAAAATTCTAGTTTTTGAGAAAATATATAGTGCTGAATGCAGTCAAATGCCTTCGAAAAGTCGCAAAAAACACCAAGACTGCACTCTTTATTTTGTAAGTTCTCATACAGTAAGTTTAGGAGATCAAATATTGCGCCCGCTGTACTTCTTTTGGTAAGAAAACCAAACTGCAATTCACACACTATACTTTTATTTATGAAGAAGGAATTTAGTCGAACATATAGTCTGAAACTTCTAATTTATCACCTTGCTTGTATAACAACTGCCTTTTTTAATTTATCCGGAAAAACGCCAGATTGAAGATATGTGTTGAATATATGTTCTATAGGGATTTCATTAATTCCAGAAGAATGTTTATTTTCCATTTTTTTAATAATTTTTTCAATTTCAATTGCTGTCGTAGGAATTAAAAATAAAGAATCGTTTAGATTTACTCGAATATTATTCATGTAAATAAATGAATTGCTGTTATCAGTAATCGTTTGTGTTAATATCTCAGGTGCTGTAATGAAATAATTGTTGAACATTTTTGCCACTTCTTTAGGGTCATTTATTACTGAATATTGACTTTTCAATGAAACATTTTCGTTTTTATCACTTGTAGAATTTTGATCAGATTGCACAATTGACCATGATATCTTTATTTTGTTTTTAGATTCTACTATTTTATTGAGAAAATAATTTTTTTTCGACATTTCAATAGTTTTTGCTAAAATCTTAGAATAATTATTTAAGTAATTAATAAAATCTTCGTTTGTACTATACAATTTATATAATAGGAGCTCACGTTTAGTTTTACAGGATTTTCTTATTCCCTTTGTAATCCATTTTTTTTGAGAAGTGAAATTTAGATTTATAGTTACAGTCTAAAAATAGCTTATAAAAGTTATCTAATTCGTTATTTACATTTTTATCCTTTTTAACTTGTTTTCTAGCATAAATAAGGCTTTGCCAAATATATTTAGTTATTATGAGTTGGTGCTTCGAGCCTTACTTAAACCAACTGTTCTACAACTGTGGCCTCCTGTTCCCACCTCTTCATTACTGCAGTGAAAATTGAAAAATGTAAATCCACATCAACACCGAGGATGTCGGAAGCGCAATTGAATGAAACAGTAAATAACTACAATGTAATCAGAAGCGATAGCGACAGGTATAAAAAATCCGAAATTTACCAAAAAGCATTAAAACGATCAAGAAGAATGGTGCACAAGAAATCACATAACTAAATAAACAAAAATAAAAGTAGAGGGATAATTAACAATAATAACATGTACGTATGTATGTACAAGAAATATAATTAGTAGATAATAAATATCAAAATAATTCTTTAAAATAGAAGAATTGTATGGCACTAGCAACAAGGTTTCGAGTTTTTAAAAATAACCTACTCCAAACAATGAACATAAGCTCACTCAACGAAGACAAAATATTCAGATTTACATGAATTACTTAATGCCAAAAATATTGTAAATACCTACATTATATATTCGTTGGAAAGCTACACGAAATTCGTAGTCGGTTTTAGTCAAAAAAGTAAAATTAGCAATGACCGCGGACGATGTTTGCTGTTATTTTTGGAAGTACATACAACTCTGGCACATGCGAGAGTTATTTTCAAAATAGTTACGCTTTTCTTATACGCATTGTGTATCAACCCACAAAAATAACCATTGATTTATATACTATTTATATATAAGTTGATAGGACGTGCGTATGCATATAATAGGAAAAGCACCTACACTTGCTCAGTCACGGAGTTG
>CALNHX010013481.1:0-16299 GCA_940337035.1 Agriotes lineatus
GATTGTTAGAATAACATTTAAGTTGTCAATACATTTTCAAAGGTGACTTAATCTATTCATATTTCAATTTTCGACATTGGAAAAATAAGCATTTCTATAGAAACAACATATGCTATTGTATTCCATATGTCAAATATTTAAATTTGCCGCCATACATAAAATACTAGATGTCTCTAGGTGGTGTTCCCTATTACAGTGGCTTTATACAAGACAGTGTGGCCATAGGGATGTCTTCGCCGCTACTGGTCGACGCAAATATCCGCCATTAACAGGCAAAATATTTAGTTACTTCTAAGTTGTTCTCAAAGAGGTTGGTAGAACCTGTACATTTGGTTATGGAAGAAAATAAAACCTTTCAAATCTGACAATTGTAAATTGTCAGTGTCAAATAATTCATTAGCGTCGCAAGCGGGTGAAATTTTATCATCTATTGCCCTGAAAAACTAATATTCTGCACAGTATTTAAATGTGACAATTTAGAATTGTGCTATTGTAGTACCTAATAGCACAAGATGCGTTCGACTTGGAATGTATGATAAAGAGATTACGTCAGTGCTACGATGAATGGGACTTTAGCGTAAGTTTAGAGAAAACGGAGTATCTATTTAGTAATCAACTAGGAAGCACAATATGAAGTCTTAATAAATGAAGATGTCGCAGTAAGACAAGTAGAAAGGTTTAAATACCTCGGTGCTACAATACAATCGATGAAAAAGGTTTGGGAACAGAAGAGATCAAAACTCGAATAGTACAAAGTAATAAGGTAATGGGATGTTTGAAATCAATTTCATGGGACAATAACAGCGGAAATGAAACGAAGACTAGACACAGTTCAAATGGATGAAAAAGCGGAAAGGTATCGAGACGAGATAGAGTGACGAACGAGGAAATAATACGCATAATGGAGGCACCAGAATGAGTTGTGGACAGAACTGAACGGAAAGCGTTAAACTGGTTTGGTCATCTGATGAGAATGGAGGAGACGACAATTTGGCCTATGAAGATCTTTAAATGGTCGCCGCCGGGTAAGAAAAAAAGAGGTAGACCACACAAACCGTGGAATGAGGGTATTCGGAGAGCCATGGAGGAGAGGAACCTGGAAGAAGACCAAGCACAGGACAGGGAGGTTTGGAGACAGGGAACAGGAAGACGGCATTTAGCTGTATTGTAAACTATCATAACTGAAACCGGTTGTAAACTTCATGCAACACCTTAAAGCACCACTAACGAACTCCAATGAAAAATGTCAAACGTTCAAACATAACACTGCACGTGCAGCAAACATCAACTAGTTAAAATAACTAGCGCCAAAATAATGACCACTCAAAAACGTTCGATTATTTCTAAAGACACTGTATATCTCTATATTCCCTATTACAGTGACTATATACAAGACAGTGTGGCCATACGATTGTTGGCCGCCATTAACAGGCAAATTTGAGCGTAGAGATATACAGTGCCTTTCGAAATAATCGAACGTTTTTGAGTGGTCATTATTTTGGCGCTAGTTATTTTAACTATTTGATGTTAGTTACACGTGCAGTGTTATTTTTGGACATTGACATTTCTCATTGGCGTTCGTTCGTAGTGCTTTTAAGGTGTTACATGAAGTTTACAACCGGTTTCAGTTATGCTAGTTTACAATACAGCTAAATGCCGTCTTCCTGTTCCCTGTCTCCAAACCTCCCTATTCTGTGCTTGGTCTTCTTCCAGGTTCCTCCATGGCTTTCTGAATACCCTCATTCCACGGTTTGCGTGGTCTACCTCTTTTTTTCTTAACCGGCGGCGACCATTTAAAGATCTTCATAAGCCACATCGTCTCCTTCATTCTCCAATTCTGTCCACAACTGATTCTGGTGCCTCCATTCTGCGTCTTATTTCCTCGTTCGTCACTCTATCTCGTCTCGATACCTTTGCGCTTTTTCGTCCATTTGAACTGTGTTTTGTCTTCATTTCATTTCCGCTGTTACAGTCCATACCTCACTGCCATAACATAGCACCGACTCTACCATTACTTTACCTATTCTTTTTTTGTTTTTGTTAGAGATAGTATTGTCCCATCAAATTGATTTTAAGTACCTACTTTGTACTATTCGAGTTCTGATCTCTTCTGTTCCCAAACCTTTTTCATCGATTGTATTGTAGCACCGAGATTTTTAAACCTTTCTACTTGTCTTACTGCGACATCTTCATTTATTAAGACTTCATATTGTGCTTTCGAGTTAACTACTAAATACTCCGTTTCCTCTAAACTTATGCTAAGGCCCCATTTATCGTAGCACCGATGTAATCTCTTTATCATATATTCCAAGTCAAACGCATCTTGTGCTATTACAACAATAGCATGATTATAAATTCTCACATTTAAATACTGTGCAGAATATTAGCTTTTCAGGGCAATAGATGATAAAATTTGATCAGCTTGCGACGCTAATGAATTACACAGGCCTGCAAATTGAAATTTTTTGATTTTTTTTCACCGTAATGGGTGAATCGTATGTATTTTGGTGCGCTGAGTCCAAATATGACCTCAGTTTTTCTCCAGCACGTAGGGATTTTCCGCAAAATGAAAAAGAAAGTTATGCAAAACCCGCAGTACATATAGGTAAAAATGCATTTTGAAATTAAAAAAAATATATATTACTAGTGGTTTATTTACATTTTTAAATACAATTTGATAAAAATAATATGTAGTATATACAATAAGGATTTATAATTCTTTATAAGATCTACATCTTTTTCCCCCAAAACTCCGTTTTGAGCTTTTTCGTTTGTGTGGGATGTCTGGAAGTTCTCTATGAAGCATCCAACAGTAGTCTCCCACCATATTCACATCCCATCGTCCTTGGTACCTCCGTTCCATTTCTTTGATGTCTTGGTGGAACCTCTCGCCCTGCTCTTCACTTACGGCACCAAGGTTTTCTGGGAAATAACTCAAATGGGAGTTCAAAAAGTGAAGTTTCAAGCTCATGGAGCACCCCAAGGTTTTAAAACATTTCAACATTTTATTTACAATTTCTTCATAATCCGGGTCCTTATTGTTCCCCAAAAACTTAGTCACAACTTCTTTAAATGATATCCAAACCTCTTTCTCAGCTTTTTTCATCACCTTTTCAAACTGATTGTCTTTCATTAGTTTCCGAATGTCCGGGCCAACAAAAACACCCTCCTTTAACTTTGCCTCAGACAGTCCCGGGAATTTCTTTTCAAGGTATTTGAACGTTTCGCCATCTTTTGGCAATGCCTTGACAAACTGCTTCATCAGTCCAAGCTTGATGTGAAGTGGGGGTAAAAGCACTTTTTTGGGATCAACCAAAGACTCAAAGTGAAAATTTTTTTCTCCAACCTTCAAAGTTCTCGTTGGCCACACTTTTTGGCTCCAGTGCTGTGCTTTTGCCCGGCTATCCCACTTACATAGGAAACAGGGGAATTTCGTATAGCGACCTTGTTGTCCAAGCACCATAGAGATGACTTTGAGATCACCACAGATAGGCCATCCAAACTCCTTATATTTCAATTTATCAAGGATAAAAGCCATGTTGTCATACTTTTCTTTTAGATGCACAGAGTGCCCCACGGGCACAGAAGCGTATTTATTGCCGTTGTGTAGCAAAACTGCTTTTAAACTTCTTTTTGACGAGTCAATAAAAAGCCTCCATTCATCTGACACATGTTGAATGTTAAACATTGACATCAACTTGGGAACGTCAGAACAATATACAAGTTCGCCATCTTGAGAAAAATTTGACTCAAATTGTTTTTCTCTGCTTCTGTGCCAAGAGAATGAAGTTCCAGATCTCAACAAGTTCTTTTCTTGAAGTCTAGAGCCCAGTAATTCAGCAGACTCTTTAGAAAGCCCTAAATCACGAACGAGGTCGTTTAATTCTTCTTGTGAAAACTGTTGGGGTCCACAGTCTTCGACTTGAAACTCATCATCCAACTGCTTTGACTCGCTCTCTGATGACTCTGGCAAATCGTCAAAATTGTGTGGGGGCACTGGTACTGGAATACCGGGTCCATAAGGCACAGGCCGAAGTGCAGATTGCATGTTTGGGTAACATATATCTTTTTTATTTTTGGCATTGTACCCTTGTATGTTGCAAGAACAAAAGTAGCAGTCATCGCCGTGGTTTCTCGGCTCTCTCCAAATCATAGGCACCCCAAAACGAAAAGATTTCACCTTTCCTTTAGACCACATGCGAAGTCCTTCAACACAGCCTGAACACATTCCATGAGGGGCCCAAGATTTTTCTTGATCTCCGATCTTCACACCAAAATAGACAAAGTACACTTTTTTAATAAACTCCGTAATACTTCGAGATTGTTTTTTTAATACAAGTTCGCCACAAATGTAACAGAAACTATCAGGATTATTAACACAAGCTCTTGAAGACATTTTGAAAGACACTTTAAGTATATTTAAATTGAAATGAACAAATCGAAGGACTACGAGGGGTATATATAGGGCAATGGGAAAATCCAGGTTTCATTTGTCAATAATGTTCACCACAATTACGCTAATTACTAGAAAGAATTTCTCCTATTTATTTATGTACTTTTAATAACAAAAACATTTATTACAGTAACATTGGAATCTGAAAACACCGAAGAAAAGCGATAAACCTTAATTGCATACTATTAAGGTAATGGGTTTCCATGATTCATACGCTGACTAATACTGTTAAATATACTAATTTTTATCATATTTCATAGTTTCTAATATAAAACTATGAAGCCGAATAGGAAAATAACTTTTTTCGGCATATTCATAAATATACGCCTTAAGGTAGGCAATCCCGCAGAAAAATGCATTTTGCGGAAAATGCTTACGTGCTGGGAAAAAACTGAGGGCATTTCCGAACTCAGCGCACCAAAATACATAAGAATCGCCCATTATTTTAAAGAAAAAAATTTGGTCGCAGACCTGTGTTATTTGACACTGACAATTTACAATTGTCAGATTTGAAAGGTTTTATTTTCTTCCATAACCAAATGAACAGGTTCTACCAACCTCTTTAAGAACAACTTAAAAGTAACTAAATATTTTGCCTGTTAATGGCGGATATTCGCGTCGACCAATAGCGGCGAAGACATCCCTATGGCCACACTGTCTTGTATATAGCCACTGTATTCCCTATTACAGTGACTATATAATCACAGTGTGGCCATACGATGGTCATGTTTTCTATTGGTTGAAGGCAAAAGAATTCCAAGTTATTGTCATTTTTAACAGTGTATAAAATGTTTAGTTTCAAAAAGTTACTACTGTCAAAATAAGACATTGGCATTTTATAACTTGTCAAAAGTTTGAGTCGACGCATCACGTGATGCAATCCGCCATTAGTTTTCCCGTGGCCATGAGTTTTCCAAACTATAGTTTGCCAATTGGTTAGTTACTATATTTAGTATTAACATCAAACAAACTAGAACATTTAACAGAGACATAAATATTTTCCTGTAAGTTTTATATTGCTTAAATATCGTAAGTAACTGCTCAATAGATTATTGCGGTGTACAATTGCATATTATCTTGAATAACATATGATTCTACAAATCAATTTGAAATTACTGAAAAAATAAGTTACTTATATCTTGTTAGTCCAAACTTAATGAGATATAATATCGAGAGATCAAAAAAAAACTGTTCCTCAGCGGGCTGCGGAAATTCAACGTATGAATAATATGTGGGTGACACTGTACGTCAATGTCAAATTTGAGGTTATCAGGTTAGGTTCTCCGTCAGTTATGACACAAAATGACGCAAATCCTAACCTGCTCACCTCGAATTTGACATTGACGTACAGTGTCACCAACATATTATTCATACGTTGAATTTCCACAGCCCGCTGAGGAACAGTTTTTTTTTTGATCTCTCGATATATAAATTATGTAGTTCATAATTTCACTTTACAGCATTTTAGTGTACGACAAACCCACCTAAAAAAAGACATAAAATGGTATGTTGTTCCGCATTTGGTTGCTCTAATCGTTCAGAGCAAGGGTACACGATGAAAAGATTTCCAAGGAATCCTAATTGTCTTATTTTAAATTATATCTCTTTTTGTTGTTCATCGTGCTTCAAAATATTCAGTACTTTGCCAAATTACACCTATAAAACATGTATCGAGAAAACTCCAGTATAGCCCACTGGTACATTTTGACATTTACGGAATATGAACATAAAGGAACTGTTATGCCAGTGGTGAAACTGGATTTTAAGCTATAAATAAGAGATATACTCATTGAGAAGTTCAAATTCACAATTATATACGATGATTGGTCTAACTGCTTTTTTTACGGTGATGCACAGGTATTTTTGTACTAAGTACACACAAACAGTGTTGAATTCAGACTGTTTACTCCGGGGGGGAAAATAAAACTTCTGGGGGGTATTTTTACCTATTTCTACGCAATTCACCCATTCTTTTATAGATTAAAAAAATATGAATATGATATGGTAATGTTTCCGGGAGGGAATTCTGTACTGTCCGGATGGGAATTTTCCTCTCGGTCACCCCCTGGATTCAACACTGCACACAAATCTTTAACTGCAGCTAACTTAATATCGCACCTTGACGGCAGTCAAGATTGGGTCCGGCATGAGACTCCCGTGTTTTGCCTCCATTGTCTGAACATTTGTAGAACCTCCAACAAACTGAGAATCACATTATCACGCGTATGCGCCTAAGCACCAGTGGGCTATATTGGGGTTTAGCCCATGTACCTATCTAATATAATTTAGATGTTAATAAAGCATATTAAATTACCGAGAAGATTTCTACAAATGATGCTATATCATTTGTGTTTTGGATTTGAACTTTCCAATTTCCATAAATTGTTATAAATTGAAGACACCGTATGACTCATATTTCTTCAACATTTAAACGCCTTTGTGGTATTTTATTGTATTTGAGAGATCAGTCATTTTGAATAACAATCTTTCACTTCAGCAAATGAATTGTCAAATTTTATTTTGACTTTAGTAATTTTTTGTTACCAAATGTCGCTTACACTTACACCGTTAAAAAAATTCTATTTTTTTATTACATCACCATGGTTTTACGCAAAATCTGATTTTGACATTGGATTCAAAAGTGCCAGCCAACAATTGTATGGCCACACTGTGATTATATATAAACCGTTCAATAGTTATTTGCCAGATAGGAGGCCATGTTAGGGTGATGAATTTCACCCTGTAAATATGCTGTCAGTCATTAAGAAAAGTTAGGTTATGCCCATTTTATACAAAATGATAATTTTATGTTAATGTACAAAACGTGGTTGCCAGATTTGGTTTTGGATTTTGTGCCACTTTTATTATTGGTTAAGATAAATTTCATGAAAGACAACTTGCTGATTCTGAATACGTGTCATACTTTGTTGAGTAGGAATAATGGTATAATGAAAGTCGTTTTTTTATTGTAATTATAAATTGTATACAATAGTATATTATGTAAAGAGTGTATAATGTAGGCCTTTAATAGTCTAGCCAAAGTAAAGTGCTCATTTTTCAAGTGATCATTCCAAATCTGTCGTTGCAAACCTTCCCGAAATGCAAAATTTTTATAGTACCTAAAGCATGGGTCACACGATCATTTTTTTGCATCAAATTTGCTTGTCAAACACTTTCCGTGACGTCATACAACAATGTTTGATTCTCTCTATCAAACAGGGTGGTCACACCATAAAACTTGTTGTGCAACTATTAGAATCAGCTGTTATTGTGAGGTTATGGTTTGCTGTAAAGGCACGAATTGTTAACGTTTATTTTTGTTTCAAAATTGAAGAGCAAGTGATTATCGTGTCGTTAGTATGTTTAGGTCTAGCGTTGTGTAATAAGAAACAGCGAAAATTTCGAAAAGTGTGGGCCCGCCCGCAAGTGGTTACAACGACGTGACCAAGAACGGGGGGTGTTATCAATGGTACACACAGAATTGAAATGTGAAGATGGTGGTAGTTTTAAAAATTATTTGAGGATGGATGAAAGAGTGTTTACAAAACTTTTAAATATAGTCACCAACACAATTTCAAAAACCCTGCATTTGCAGGGTAATGCGCGTTAGCGCTTCATTCCGTGCTAGCTGGGGTCTTTTACGAAATACAAGGCCTCCTCTTGTTGATAGGCGTCTATTAGGGCCGACACTTGCTCACGCGTCCAAGACATGGCCATTTTTGAAGTAAAAATGCGTTCTTAACCTAACAACCCTAAACCGTGAAATACCACTTTCACGCACTGCGCAGAATCGCGTGAAAAAGTTGCACCGAAATAGAGCCCGTCCTATTTTTTAGAAATGTTTGACAACTATGAGGCTGTCGTCATGAAATACGTCATCATTGGTGTATGACAAGCAAATTTGATGGAAAAAATGATCGTGTGACCCATGCTTTATGTATCATTTTTAGGTCGTGGGCCAAAAGGTTTAATTTCAAAATTTTCCCGCCCAATAATACTTCTTATAGTGCTTTCGGACACCTAAAACAGTACAAAGCCCAAAATTAAAGCAACAGTTAAGTTTTATGCATAAATACTTGCATCCCAAATATCAGTAAGCCGGGCAAGGATTTCAGTTTCAGTAAGATCTGGCCTGTCGGTTTTATAATGCCTGTAGGCCTTTGTAATTTTCAGTTTTGTGTCACCTTTAATGACTTTTGACATATTGCTCTAGTATTACAATTTGAAAGATAGGTATCCATAACGCTGATGTCCATACATATTATGCCTAGTGGCAAACAAAGTATGAAAGCACTGGCAACATAGCACGTTTAACCTCAAAATATCAAATTAGACACTTTCGTGAGCCTCCTGTACATAACAGCTGATTCTGACAAAGTATCAGAAAGAGATTCTAGGGAGTTTTAATTTTCTTAAACATAAAAACAAAATTCCATGTCTACCTACTTGGCAAATAACTATTGAACGGTTTATAGTCACTGTATTCCCTATTAGAGTCCCTGTATATAGTAAGAGTAGAGCAAACGCGGCAACAGCATTTCATTGGTTGGATCCCTTTTGGATCCCATTAGAATTTAAAAGTTTAGTTGTCACGTGTGCTTTCGATTTTTTGAATTAGTGACATTGAAATTGTCAGATTTATTGCACTTTCGAAGTAAGTACATATTTCATTATCATGACCGGTTGTTGCGTGCCGGGGTGTAATAACCGTTCAGAAAATGGTATACATCCTGTAAGCATACTCAAAAATCTAGCAACAAAACAAATTTGGTTAAAGAGCATCGACAGAGAAAATTATAAATCCAAACGACCAGGAATATGTGAAAATCATTTTGGAAAGAGCCAGAGGGAATTTGGAGTACGCTTTAGTTTACAAGTTAGGTACGAAAATTAGTGTCATCTTAATTTTCTTTTTATTTCATTAATCCTTCCTTTAAGAAGTTATTACAAGTAGATGAAAGCAAGCCAGTATAAAATGTTAAGATTGAATCACTATTTGGAGTCCTACATTTATTCAATCATGTTCCCCAGGTCTAGATGTGAACAGCAAATGAATATAAAGTTGCCTTAATACCACTGTATTTACTAGTTAATAAATAATAGTGCATTACATGACATAAAGCACATTTAGTTTCAACTTGTTACCACGACTAAATACTAAATAGTTTATAGTCTACTATAACCTATGACAGTTGTAACTAACTTCACCGGATGAATCTCTTCATTCTATTAATGAAGTAGACTGTGAAATTGTGACTAACTTCACTTCATGGATCCCTAAATGTCATCGTTTGCCCTACTCTTACTATATACAGGTACTCTATTCCCTATGTGCAGGCCATAGTATTTAATTTAGTCGGCCATGGTCTTCCAAAATTTCCAATGCCTATGCCAAATTTGAAAGTTATTATCGAAGTGTCACTGAATGACAATCAAATAATCAATTTATGAATTAAATTACGAAGTGACTTACCGTTTTCAGTGCTGGCCTGATTTTAAATAGCTTTCCGATTTCTAGTTGGGTTACTAATGTTACTATACCAATTGTTTGCAGCCAGTAACGCAGGAATACTTCTTTTTCGTGCTGACCATTATCACCATGCAAAGGACATCCATAACTGAAAAAAAATAAGTATTTTAGTGAAATGGGTAGATGACGCAATATTACAAAATTAACTATAGATGTTTATTTGGCTATGTAGCTGTAAACAAACTAAGAATATAAATTCAGGGCTGAATCAAAGCGATAGACATTAGAATTAACAAGTATTGAAATAAAATATAGGTAATACTTACTGCTAACTAGCAAAGCGACGCACTTAACCTCAACAAGCAAAAAGATACGGCTTGGGGAAGCGCACAGTTCTGTGGCATCAAAAATCGATATTCTTGTCTGCACCTGCGTGTTAGAGGTTGGAGATTTCCTCGCCCCGACCCTACGGGGTGGACCGCCAAACTTTTGTTGCTTAATCATAGGTCTCAGTTTTATTCCTGTGCTGCGTGGTAAGAGCATCAAACTTGCTGGGTGAAACTGTTTCAATCATATGTTATTAGCGAGATCATGGTCTACTCTCAAGGCGCGAGTTGTTAATTATTAATGTATATTTTTGTAAAAAAAAATGAAAGAACAAGTCATCATCCTTTCGTTAGTAGGTTCATGTTTAGCGTTGTACAGGGTCCGGCAATTGAATTGAATGGTTTTTGATAGCTTGTTATGGAAACATTACTGATGTGACGTCTGTCAAAAAACGATTTATTCGTACAATGATATTTAAAGTTTTACCTACTATGGCTAATTGGCCTGTTAATCAACAAGTATTAGCGGTAAAGTCCTGGTCACTTGATTTCGAGGTTTGGCGACATTCCTTGGCCGGAAAGATCGCCCGATTTAACTGCTCCCGATTTTTTTCTCTGGGGCTATTTGAAGTCTAAAGTTTACCAGAGACGCAGACGTCCTCAAACACTTCAAGATTCTAAAAACTTAATTCAGGAAGAAATAATATTGTTAAATGCAGATTGCAGCAATGCATAGAAGCGGATGGTGGACATCTTGCAGATGTGATATTTGGATATTAATAGTGTTGTTGTAAAATTTACTTACATAGTTTCAATTTCTTCCAAATTGTGTTTATATACTTGATTCGTTCCTCTACAACAAGCTATCAAAAACAATTCAATTCAATTGCCAGACCCTGTATAATAAGAAACAGCCAAAATCTAGAAAAGTGTGGACCCGTAAGTGATTACAATGACGTTATCAAGAACGAGTGGTACACAAAGAATTGAAATCTGAAGATGATGGTAGCTTTAAAAAATTCCGGTATTTTTTAAAGAATTAACGATATTGTTTGGGGTAAAAGCAGCCAGGAAGGCAAAATTAGCAATCTTAGCTATTTGCCTAACTGTAATAACCTGCCCTGGGTTAGACAGCATCTAGAAGTGTACCTACACTATCTACATATTATCATCAACTTACTAGCAATGTTTTTATTTTACCAAGTTTGGCATTTTACGTCCTAGGATTATTGCGTATTCATATGCAAGTTTCTGAATCTGATGATAAGTTAACCCATAATTCAGGTTTGAGCAATGTTTTATATAAGAAGCTAATTGTTTTTCTTCTTCTAGTGAAAACACTTGGCAACTGCTGTATTTGTTTCCAAATTTCGTCCTGGGAGAATCTTCTTCACTTTCGTTTCCCGAGTCGTCACGGTGGCGTATGACATCCTCTTTGCTATTTTTTGCAACAACAATTTTACGCGAGATTGGAGAGTCGTTCTTTTAACATTGTACCGTTGCGCAGAAGCATTAAGACCTAATTCCTCTTTTAAGCAGAAATAGCACCTTTCGTGTTTCTCTCATCTACCTCTCTATCCGTCTTTCGCTTGTAAGCTCTCGGCATCTGAAAATGATAATAAAATGTTTTATCACCTACCTTTTATAAAATCATATTATTTATATTATTTATACATGCCTGTAATGGTTATTTTGCTAACAAATGCAAAAAAAATACCACCGGACAGGAGGTGGAGGATTCGGCCGGGGCCGAATCCTCCCCAGCCCTTGCTGGCCGAATGCTCCCCGTAGGTACTAAATTAATTCAACCAAATAGTTGGAAACTTTCAAAAACATTTTAGGGTTATATTCTTACATTTGGGTTTTCGTTATAAGTGAAAATAAATTTGTGAACAAAAACTATCAGACTAAAATTAGAACTTATGGAGAAAATTTTCGAAATACTACAGTCGAAAACTTACTTTTTATATCGCTTTAAATCACATTGAATTATGCACATAAACTGAACATCAGCCAACGAAAGTTAATAGAAAATGGCCGTGTCTGAGGTACGATTGGAATGACAAGCCAAAAGGCGGGTAATTCAAATAATCACGGAAATATTAGCACTGGCCGAAGCCTCCCCTTGACCGAATGCTCCACCTTCTCCCCTACCTTTCGTCGGCAACTGCGTTAGCGCTTCTCCAGTTATTAGATCAAACCTCAGAGCTTTTTTAGGATTCATATTGTTATTGATTTCATTCTTGACCTCTGTAGGGGTAGCAAGTTTGGACAATTTCGTCTTTAATTTCTTGCTCTTCATTCGGCTGAAAAATGTTTTCGAGGTTTTCGTCAAACGTCTGAGCTTTTTGCTTGTTGTTTCTGGCCCATTTTTCATCAGTCTTCCTAATATGGAGAACTTGCATAGTAACATGAGATATAAAAATGATTCTAAGCAGGCCTTTATATATGTTATACGTTTGGCACTACTGAAGTGTATTGTCAGTCTATGTCAAATTCGAGATTAAAAGGTGAGGTTTTGTTTGTTGTTTGACACAGACCGACGTAAAACTTAACCTACAAATCTCGAATTTGACATAGACTGACAATACACTTCAGTACTGCCAAACGTATAACACATATCAATGCCTGCTCAGAATATTTTTTTTATCTCATGGTAGATCTTTTAATTATTTTTGTTGCCGTCCATAGGGAGTAATCTGTACTAATGTCATTAGTTAACTCTCTCAAATACATAGGTGAATCATTTTTTAGTTCTTTGATTTCTCTGCTCAGTTATTGACTGAGATTATTTACTGTAGTTTGGTCGTGTGGGGATCTTGTTTGTTGCCACCTTCTTTATTTCATTTTTTCAGCTATTCATTGTCTAATTTCTTTAAGGTAGTTGTTCCCCTTAATTCTTCTTTTGAGTTCCGGGTGTTAATCCAGGCTGATTGCTGCGCTTAGAAACAATCTTCCGTTAGGCAGACACCGCTGTTAAGCAGACAATTTTTTTTAAGCGAGTGTTCGCTGAAGTGAGATTTCACTGCATACTTATTCCTATAACCTCCTTAAGCTTGTAAGCGTGTTTTTAAAGCCCTTGTATATTTCCAGTTTAGATCTATATTTGAACCAAAATAGTAATCCAAAGTGTTATGAATAGTTTGTGTATTTTACACTTTATGCGACATAATTTAATTAAATTCGAGCATTATTAGCAGTTAAAACAAAGAATATTTATGCAGGCACTTTATTGTATTTTTGATGTTTCTTTTATATTAAATTTACTGCACTCTGTCTATTTGTATTTTCTATGCCTAAAATGCAATTTTTACATGTGCCAAGATTTTTTGAAGAAGCGGTTTCTCCTACAATTGGTGATTTTATTTTGGTTCTGTTATATTATTGTCTTTTGGTATCCAGTGCATGAGTTACTCAACATACAAGAATTAAATAAACATTTTATTATCGATGTAGAATATTACAAAATTATTTACAACGCAAAGAAAGTTGTTTTAAAATATGCAAAATAAAAACATTTTAAAATAAGTGGTACAACATTTACAAGTTATCAGGCATCTGAGTGATACAAAATGGCTTAAAATGTATTTTTCAATTCAGCACATTAAAAATTTATAAATATTAGCATTCCCAACATAAACTCCATACAAAACTTAACAAAACACAAATAATATTTTCTATAATAATGTGGCCCCGAAGACACCAAGATTTTGTTGCATCCTTCATACGGCCAACTTCTTCAGAAGTACATGAAGACCTTCATATTCACGGGCTGCAGGTTCCAAGCCCCCCTGTGACTGTACGTGCATACCTATGGCAGTTTTATTTATATATTTGGTACAAAAACAATAAGAGGTATGATCAGATAATACAGTGGATAGAGCCAGAGTTGTCGATACATAGAAGAAATATTGCCAATTAACCAATAGCACGAGACTATTTACTTTATTCTTGTTAACATAGAATTTCGACTTAGACCGCTTAGTCTTTGTTGATAAACACCCAGCATTTTCTGACTTAATGTGCCTTGCATCTTGTGAACCAGCAAGAATCCACACGATGGCGATGCTCTTTGGTGACTCGTGTTGTTTGAGTACCTTGAGAACGAGGATACATAGGCATATTTGGCTTTGCTGTTGTTTATGCATCCATATTGACTACCGTTTCGCAACACATTGCAGCTTGCATCATCAGAGTGTGACTTTCACGGAATAAGAGTGTGGCAAGCCAAAAGGTACTTTGCAGAGTGACGTTTTTAATTACATTAATAAACATTTATTGATTTGCCTATTCACCGTATTATTTGGTGACATCTGTAGTTAATAATAGAACAATTAATACACTAGGCAGAATCACACGAGATTTCATTTCGATGCTCAATTAAATTATGAATGCTCATTGCCTCTGAACTTTCTTAATTTGTCGAACTGCGGGAACTAACAACACCATCTAGAAAATTATAATTCTAACATTTTTGTATAGTATGTTTCTTCATGTGTTTAACTAAGTTACTCTTCTCTGCTGCTTTATATTCGCATACAGAACACGAATAAGGTTTTCCTCCTGCATGCATCTTCATATGAATAACCAACTTATCTTTTCGCGCTGCTCTATATTCACAAATCAAACATGAATAAGGTTTTTCCCCTGTATGTGTCTTCATATGTTTAACTAAGTTACTCTTCTGTGCTGCTTTATATTCGCAAATAGAGCATGAATAAGGTTTTTCTCCTGTGTGCGTCCTCATATGCTTAACTAAGCCAGTTTTCTTTACTGATTTATAACTGCAAATAGCACATGAATAACGTTTTTCTCCTGCATGAATCTTCAAATGGTCTCCCAAAGTACTCTTATCCGATGCTTTATATTCGCAAATATTACACGAATATGGTTTTTCCCCTGTATGTGTCCTCATGTGTCTAACTAAATGACCCTTCTCTGTTGCTTTATACTCACAAATAGTACAAGTATACGGCTTTTCTCCTGTATGTGTCCTCATATGTTTAACCAAGTGACCCTTTGCTGCTGCTTTATACTCACAAATAGAACATGAATAAGGGTTTTCTCCTGTATGAGTGCCCATGTGTATAACTATCTTATATTTTGCTGATGCTTTATATCCACAAACAGAACAGGAATAAGGTTTTTCTCCTGTATGCGTCTTCAAATGGTTCACTAAACTACTTTTATGTGCTGCTTTATACTCACAAATACTACATGAATAAGGTCTTTGTCCTGTATGAGTCCTCATATGTTCAACTATGTAACCCTTCTCGACTGCCTTATACTTGCAAATGGAACACGAATAAGGTTTTTCTCCTGAATGTGTCCTCCTCGTATGTCTAACTAAACTTTGTTTCCTTGTTGATTTATACTGGCAAATTGAACATATGTGAAATTGATTCTGAACAGTCTTCATATTTTTCAGGAAATTACTGTCACCTTCTGCTCTATATTCACAAACCTTAGAAACGAATGGTTCTTCTGCGACGCTTCCACCTGATGTATATGAAACAAGGAATTCATCTTTTATATCAATTTTCTCCTGTTTAATAGCCAATCCGTGGTAAGCTGTGTTGTTGATAGTGTTCTCAACATTCTCCTGCTTTACATGTAAGGTTCCAACTACTTTATTTTCGTCATGTTTCCCCAGTGGTTCATCCAAAATGTTCGTAATTGCATTACATACATTATGATCACCCAATTCACGTTGCACCTCCATCGTTATAATATAAGTGAAGAATTGGTATTTATTAACAGCGATATCTGAAAACCAGACACAAAGCGAATAAAAAAAGTTAGGTTAAGTTGATTACGTTTATATACAAAATATTAACAAATTACTATCTCATTTATAACTTTCTAGTTTCTACTTACATCGAATAACTTCAAACTGAAATGAGCAACTTCTTCAGAAAAAGGCCTAGAAGCAAACGTAAATAATGTTGAATCACAGTATCACGCTCGTGAAGATAATAAGCTTGGAAATGTAGAATGTAGGTCATGTCTTGATCAGTATTGCCGCTAGTATTTTGAATTGTATTCCAATG